>CACVCL010018959.1:0-117143 GCA_902729485.2 Mus minutoides | reverse complement strand
TTCTTCCAAAAGTGAGCAAAACCTTGAATCTAAGTAGTTTATCATCAGTAATGAGGAAGGTCTATTCTGGTCATCAAATGGAATAGCACCTGTTAATCTTGAAAAGCATATAAAACATAATTGGGGTGTGATATTGTGTTCTTAAGTCTGTGCTGGCATCTGGACCCAGTTCAATAATTCAAGAAGTAAGATCTAGTATACATCTAATCTTCTGCAAAGGCCTGTAGATACCTGCTATCATTATACGTCCATCAGAACCTAGAAGGTACAAACAAGACAGATGATATAGGACTCATGCAAGAGATAAAAGAAAGAAAGAAAGAAAGAAAGAAAGAAAGAAAGAAAGAAAGAAAGAAAGAAAGAAAGAAAGAAAGAAAGATACTTCTTTCCTCCTTAGAATAGGGAACAAAACATCCACGGAAGGAGTTAAAACAACAAAGTTTGGAGCTAAAACGAAAGGGTGGACCATCCAGAGACTACCCCACCCAGGGATTCATCCCATAATCAGCCACTAAACCCAGACACTATTGCATATGCCAGTAAGATTTTGCTGAAGAGACCCTGATATAGCTGTCTCGTGTGAGGCTATGCCAGTGCCTGGCAAATACAGAAGTGGATGCTCACAGTCATCTATTGGATGGAACACAGGGCCCCCAATGGAGGAGCTAGATAGAGAAAGTACCCAAAGAGTTGAAGGGGTCTGCAACCCTACAGGTGGAACAACAATATGAACTATCCAGTACCCCCAGAGCTCATGTCTCTAGCTGCATATGTAGCAGAAGATGGCCTAGTCAGCCATCATTGGGAAGAGAGGCCCCTAGGTCTTACAAACTTTATATGCCCCAGTACAGGGAAATGCCAGGGCAAAGAAGTGGGAGTGGTTGGGTAGGGGAGCAGGGCAGGAGGAGGGTATAGGGAACTTCTGGGATAGCATGTGAAATGTA
The DNA here is from genome assembly GCA_902729485.2 of Mus minutoides. Lineage (NCBI taxonomy): Eukaryota > Metazoa > Chordata > Mammalia > Rodentia > Muridae > Mus > Mus minutoides. Next base: position 116,199 of record CACVCL010018959.1, on the reverse strand, counting down.
AATAAAGAAAATATCTAATAAAATAAAAAAAGAAAGAAAGAAAGAAAGAAAGAAAGAAAGAAAGAAAGAAAGAAAGAAAGAAAGAAGGAAGGAAGGAAGGAAGGAAGGAGAGAGGGAGAAAGAAAGAAAGAAAGAAAGAAAGAAAGAAAGAAAGAAAGAAAGAAAGAAAGAAAGAAAGAAAGAAGAGAAAGGAAAGAAAGAGAGGGAGAGATGGAAGGATAGACAGACAGGTTAGAGTGGCAGTCAACTCCTATGAAGATGCCCAAGAATGTGAGTGAGGACAGACCAAGTCAGTAAACTGACTAATGGGAATGCAGACAAACTCTCAGCATTCAGCAGGCGGTCTCGGGCTCCTGCTGCTGTAGCCAATGCTCCAAACATTGCACATTCAACCTGATGCTTCCATCCCAGCATAACCCATACTTGCAATCCTCGGAACACATGGATTTTCCTCTCCTTCTGGTTTCTACGTGCATAAATCTCTGCATGGAAGGCCCTCTCTCCTTCTCCTTCTCCTTCCCCTACTCTGTTCATCTGGTCTATTCCAATGAGAAATATAACTCTTTGTAAGCTTTTCTTCTTTGTAAGTTCTCCTTGATATCCCCTCTCTGTTTGGGGGATTCATCTCCCCTAGACCCACAGCATGTATACCCTACATGTATGCAGCCCCACATTATAGCACAGTTGTTGTTCTCTTCCTAACTATAGCTATGTTAACCATGAGAACTAACAAGATATTGGGTACAATGCCAGGCAAAAAGAAGCTCAACAAGTGTGTGGTGAGGGGAGGGGGTGAGGATTTCAACTTCACTAGCTTGGAAATGCTCAAAAGAAACAGAGTTACCTCCAAAATGAAGATGTTGACCACAGAGTCCAGAGCCACTACTAGTCATTCTGAGCCACTGACTCTATTGTCTGCCTTGTCAAAACTAATAATAATCATAGCCAGAGGTAGGCCTCTGAATAACAGAAGACATGTTTATATCTACCAGGGACTGTAGAATAGTGGGGGCACAAAATATGAGTCTCTGGTTAACTACAAAATAAGATAATATAAAATACCATAATAAAACTTACTATGAAACAAAAATAAAGGTGGAAAAAGGAGGCATCTGTACTTAAACAAAGACCCCTTTGACACTATACATGAAATCAAAGACCCAATTTAACAGTGGATTGTCAGTTGAGAAGTGCCCTCTAAGAGGGAATGTATGCCTGTTTTTGTAACCTGACCCAGAGCCTATGACAGCAGAGGTCATAAGATCTAGACAGTTGCCTACTACTACTGGTTTGCTAAATGGCCGGGCTGTTAAATTGCCTTCTAAAGACTGATAACTATGCTCATAGATTACTGTTGCACAGTGCCAGTAGACTATAGAAGATGAAAATTAAGGAAGAAGCACTAGCTGGGCATGGTGCTAAGCATAAGTGATGTTACAGTGTTTGCTCCTCAGTGGGACATCTATAGGACCCCTTCCAAGGCTCAGAAAACACCAAAGAAAAAGCGTCAGAAAGAGGAACTGTAGGAGGCAGAGTAGGAAGAACGTGTAACACAAAGACATCATTTGAACATGACACGTAACACCCATAAACTCACAGTATCTGTGGTTAGCAGCACAGGATTGGACACACAACATGGCTACAGGCAGACCTGTGAGACTCTACCTGTCCCTGGGGGTCCATTGGCAGTTAACGGTCTCTGAGGAAGGGAGTATCATTTTCTTCAGTGATACAGCCACTGGTATGTTACGCTTGCTCCAGTAAATAACCTCCTACCCATTCTTCTGCAAGAAACCTAATTAAACTCAGTGGGTCTCACACAAGAAGGAAGGCATGAAGGTAAGAGGGATAATTCTTGGGAAGAAATGTTCCAGCAGGAAAGGGAGAGGGAAAGGGAGGATAAGATGAGAGGGAATGCAGAGTACAAATAACTACAACTCGATAGATAGATAGATAGATAGATAGATAGATAGATAGATAGATAGATAGATAGATAGATGATAGATAGATCTCTTAGAAAGTACTGTCGAAATTTTAATGGAAAAAAAAGAAAAAAAAAAACAGTAGATTATCAGACAAGAAAACAGCTAAGAGAGGAAGAGACTTAAACACCCAGGCCTAGTTTGGTGGCATGTTTGGAGAGGTTGTAGAACCTTTAAGAGGTGCTTTTCTGGGAGAACTATATTCTGGGGGCAGATTTTAAGAGTTCATAGCCTGGTTCCCACTTCCAGTCCTGGATCAATGCTTGAGTTAAGAGTTGGATATGCTCTCACACTTCTGACCTGATGGCTTGCAGCCATGCAATCCCCTAACACTTGTGGACTCACCCCCTGGAACACCCTAAGCCAAAAGAAACTCCTTCTTCCATAAGGTACTCGCTGCCCTGGTGTTTATCGCAGCAACAGAAAAGTGGTTGATATAAGTTTCCAGAGAATATACAAGGTAAGTTATATTTTCTTATGAGTTTCTTCCAAGTGTTGAATGAGATATACTTTCAAAAATTAGTTATCTAAACAGAATTGTTCTTCCTATAAGAGTCTAATTAACATGAGACTTTGTTGTTATTTGGGGGGGGGGGGGGAACCTTCTGAAAAGAACATTATATACTACTACACTGTAGGAGTTTGCTGAATGATTTTGGCTTAGCTCTTTATGTGAGCAGCTAGTTCTTTGTTCTCTTCCTCGCTGGTTTGTTGGCTTGGAACCAGTATTTCAGTTAGTGATTTACATCCCCTTTTTATTGGCTATTCTGTCAAAACTCCATGATAACCATTGAAATACTACCTTAGCACATCACCGAAAACACGGAAACCCAAGGAAGGTAGGCAGCAGAGCTGACGATAGGGCCAGCCAGCTCCTTAATATACTCAGTCATTTGCATTATGGCTGTGACTAGTCACAATAAAAATAATTATATTCTCATTAAATAAGACTATTTCTCATAATAGCATAATTTGATTCAAATAAGGAACTGATTCAACAGGACCTTGGCAGGCCTGGCGCTGTTTCTCTCCATGGCAGCTGACTTGGCAGAAGGTATACGGGAATTTACTTCTCTGTTCCAAACGTCGTCACCACCTGTGACATTCCTAAGATTTCTTTTTGTAAAAATTAAATCTCCTGCTTTGGCTTGGAACATTTCTACTCGTAATGGCTACATATCGACACTGAGGTGGACTTAATAATCTCCAATTTTCCCCTAGTTACCTTTTCTGTCTTTCTTTAGACATATTTTGTATGAAACACATACCATGTTTTTTTTCATTTAATTAATATTAATGTCACGAAAGTATGGCTTTCAAGATCTTTCTAAGCTTTTTTACCATTATGAATTTTTAGAAACCTAAATGTTGTCTGGGAAAGGACATATTTTAATTTATACATAAAAGCCACTATGAAACATTGATTTAAAAAATCAGTTCTGCCATTTAAAATTTGGTGGGTAGAAGTTAAAATCTTGTGAATATCTTCATTTGTATTTTTCCTTTTACATTTGAGCCTACTCGTTATAATTTTAAATGCTCATTCTTTTTTTTTTCTTAATCTCAATTTCGCCTTACTGGAGAGTTACACCCTAATGTACACTCAGGCACTTCAAGCATTGTTTCAAAAGATCTCCATGGTAACCTCTCGTTAGAAGAGGATATGCTGGTACAATTCATCTTCTTTGTAAAGAAACCTCAGTCTCCGTCATTGGGTTGTTGTTTTTTTTTTAGGTAAGCCTTCTTTATATAAAAGAATGACTTTCAAAAGAGTCAAGTCCCCTCTGCCTCGTGCCAAGCTCAGATGCTTTCCGTTTTGTGAAATATTGTACTTCAAGATGTTAAGGGCCCTTTCCCTGTTTGATGACCATTGAAATAGCAATGTCCACTAAGGCGGTTTGGATGAGATATTGCTCTCTCCTGGCACAGATCTACTCTATTTCTGCTGTTCAGTCCTGGATGGCATACAAGGATGGGGCTATAGAACAACCTCCCCAGAGAATATGAAATATGGCCAATATTGAGTCCTCAGAGTCACATGATCAAATGATGATGTCATGGGCCTCAGCTGTTTCACAGCTACTGATGTCAGCAATAGATGGGTTCAGACCATCTACTGGAACTAGAAATAGCTTCTTCATGAGCAATACCCAGATCTTTCACCCCAATCACTTATGCACATTATGAAAGTTCAAGGAGTTTTGTTTGCTTGGCTGGAGTTCTGTTCGCTTTAGTCTTAAGAGCTGGTGCCCAGTGACCCACCACCAGTTTCTACTTCAGCTGGCCCGGAGTGAGGCTGAGTATCTGCAGTACAACAGAATCTCCATGAGATCCTACTGTGTCGCCAGTATGGAGAAACAGAGTCATTTCATCTCCTGTCGGTAGCTCTGGCTCAGACTATATGTCAAGCTCCCTTCCAAGGTCTTCTCTTCAAATCTCAGAATGCTTATGTTACTTTTATAGAAGTTGCCTCTTGAAAATGAATAGACTTGACTTTCACAACTGTTTGGTGCATGGATTTCAAGGCCTGATTTTTTTAAGTCACAAGTATAACACTGGCTGTGTCTTTCTCTTTGACTTCATGATATGACAATCCAAATTCTCCTGTAGGTCAATAATCCTTACCGATGTGGAAACATTCATATACCATAAAGGAGTAGAGGCTCAAAGCTGCATGGTTCGATATACAACCATTCCCCTCCACGGTCCTTGCCTCCTCTCCTTGAGCTCATTTTTGTTAAGAGCAGAATCTCTTATTGATATTCTTCCCTGGAAGAGGTTAAGAACACAGTCATTGTTCTCTATAAAGGACAAATGAATCACCAGGCATACAGGGACGGCCTACAGTCTTGTACTTACAGTCTGTTAGGTTCTACAAGGATCCCTGTGAAAAGACAATAAAGACCTTATTACCAACATAGAAAAAGTTAATCCTACCCCATGAGTTATTTCATCCATTCAATAGTGTGTGTGTGTGTGTGTGTGTGTGTGCGCGTGTGTATGTTCATGTGTGTATGCACATGCTTATATGTAAATACATGTATATTTGTAAACATTGTCTATAATCTTAGGTAAATATAAAATATGATTCCTTGGAGTTTATCAAGCAACCTTAGTATTATTTGTCCTTACCCTCCTTCTCCTTCTACAATGACCACCCTCCCTCCTCCCTAATTGGAGCCCCCCCCATGTTATTTCTTTTTTATTTCTCACTGCAGATGACCTGTATCCTTCTATTCCACTCTCAAGCCTCACCCAGGGTCCCTTTATACTCTCCTGCTTTCTGTAGTTACTCTATATTGCATATTTACATCTGAAGATTTGGAGCTAGGAGCCTCATACAATATTTGTCTTTCTGGGTCTGGGTTACCTTATGCAGTATCATCTTTTCTGGTCTACACTTTTAACTGCAAATTTCATTTCTCTTTACAGATGAGTAGTGTCCCATTGTATATATGTGCATCAATTCATCCATGGAAGAATATTTAGGTTTGCCTCCCCCAGGCATGAACCCCCTTATTGGTTATCCAATACAAGTCATCAGCCTTGATACCATTTGCAAAATAAACTCAGCAGATTGTAGTCATCTATTTATGTATGCATATATATGTATGAAACAATATCAATCAAAGAGAAAAGGCTATCAATTTGAGGGCAGTGGCATTGAAGGGGTTGGAGGGAGGAAAAGGGGAGGGAAATTGGTGTGATTCTGTTTCAATTAAAATATATTTTTTAAAAACTTAAAAACAAAACACATAAGTAGCTATTTGCTTTAGTACAAACCCACAGACCAGTGCACTGGGTGGGCAGACTCTTGGTGCTCTACCAGCTTCAGGTGCCCGTACCCAGATGCCCCCAGCCTCAGAAAGACACTGTGCCGCCATCCTCAGGAATAGAATCTCTCTCTGAACTATCTCAGTTCCTCCTTGGCTAGGATCCAGTGGAGGAAAACTCAATAATACTAGTGATAACATTCACCCCAAATCAGCCTTAAAAGGTCTTGCTTCCCCCAAATGCCTCCCTGATCTATACCTAAATAATGGCTCTGATCCCAGAACTGCTGCTATCAATCTCCCTCCCAGCTGTGATTCACCATTTTTGCCCCAAAACGATGAAACTTGTAGTAACAAGAGCTCAACGAAGAATCACGTTAAAACGTGTATCTTTTTTCTTTACAAGATCCACATTTAGTAAATTCCTCACAGTTATGGTCTTCATGTGTGTCATATTAATGACCCCCTAAAATGAAGAATGGAGAGAGAGACTGATCTTGTTCAACCCCTTTAAAATATAGAAAATCGGAGCTATGGACTTTGTGAGAGTGGGTGAAAATTCACCAAGCTAAATGTCACCCCTTATCTAAATATACATCTGCACATCTGTAAGAAAATTTTCCTTCGCACAGAAATCCCCTGACAGTAGAGTGTGAAGGTACCAAGAAGTCTTATTGCTAAGCTGCTTGGCTAGAGCGCAGTGAATGTTAACCTTTGAAATTTTTCCACAGGCTGGGGCTATGACTAAGAGTATTTGTACCGCAATCAGTCGTGTGCTAGGTACACAGTCCATGAAATCATTTTATTTCTTTCTTCCCGGTTTTTAATCCATTCTTGGGGTCAATGGAATAGTGGAATCATTCACTCCATTCCCTGAAACTTTGAACACACCTACCTCTATTTCTTATCATTTCAAAGGAGTCTATTTAATTGTAAATTACGAGTTCTATGAAGAGAGCTCTACCGTGTTTCCCATTTGCCGTTGTTTACACTTTGCTATCAATATTTTCCCACCAATATGCCATTCAGAGGCTGTTATACTGACACTAATGCTAATGGTTGTATTATGCTTCTGTTCCACTACAGTGCACGTTTTTTAAAAAAGCATAAAGAGCCCATTTTGCAGATGTTCATACAGCCTCACAACACAGAGCTGCTTATAGCCTGCGCAGAAAATACGCCGAGACATCCTGTCTCCTGAAGCCAGTGGCAATTCAAAATTATCTGAATTAATTGAAACCCGGCTCCATCAGTACATATTCATGATCCAGATGAAAGATGAGATCTGCAAGTCCTGTCCATGCAAATGAACAGCATGCCTACAGCATCACCGAGTCAAGGAGCAAAAGCAGAACAGATGTCTCCGGAAAGAATGAGCCCCAAGATCACCATTACTGAACTGCCCAGTGTCGGCGTTTCGGTGGTGATCACAAAAAGAGGGGTTGTAAAAAGTCAGAGCCACAGGGGCCGCACATCTGTCCCAGTAGCATAACTCAGCCTGAGACCTGGATGGAAGTCTGACAGCTTGCTCCTAAAGGGAGACGAATACTCAGTGGGCGCAGCACAAACTTAATCTCCTTGGAGTTCTGCACGAAGTCTAGAGAACACTACTTATTGATCTCATCCCACAACAAGGCACTTGCGTTTTATCACCAGTAAATAGCCCTTGTGAGTCTTTTCAGGATTCGGGGCAGCTGAGATAAGAGCACATTTTCCTCCGCTCTTTTTATTTAAAAATAATTTGTAGGTTGGAAGCCATACACAGAGTGAGGAAACCAGAGAAGCAGAGTGACTGAGAAAACAGGTACAGGGAGAGCAAGGCTGCCAATCACAGCAGAGCCTTATCCCTGGTATTGATCGAAGATGAGACCTAGGGCCAGCTTCATCTCGTTCTGTTTGTGTCACCAATGGGGAGAGCAGGCTGCGGAAGCTGGCATCATACCTCATGGGGGTCCTGCAGAACTCAAAATGAATGGAAGCGTGCTTCAAACAAGGGGACTGTGCCGCGGCACTGGCAACAACATGACAATTTAATAATAAACAGAAGAGAATCAACAAAGCTGAAGAGCCCACGGAGACCTGGCCTCTCTGATTATGCTTCTGGAAAACGGCACTCCGGTGCCAATTTCAAGTAACTGAAGTAAGGTCCAAAACCCCACAAGCCTTGGGCTCACTGCCAGTCTTCATCTGGTTTATTCTGGGGCTTTGTGTGTTTTTGCACTCCTGTTCACATCCTTCTTTTCTTTTCTTTTCTATTCTTTTCTTTTCTTTTCTTTCCCTTTTTATGCTGTTTTGCATGTTGCGGTGACTAATTTTAAAGCTCACATATATATCCAACGTAGAGCGAGCATAGCCACCCTAGCGTCGAATGACATATCACCATTGTGGTGGCTTGAAGCCATTAAGGCTGCATCACAATAACTAGTAGTCATCCCTTTCCTCATTTGTTTATCTGGAATTATGCAAATCACGCAACAGAATGGAACTAGCCAGCAGAAATCAGTCTACTCTGTACCCACCCCCAAACTTTGCTGGATTTAGAATTGCAGGATGTGAATGGGCCAGATAAAACCGACGCTAAGCGGAAAGGGGACACAAAAATCTTCATATTCTAGTTTTTCTTTCTTTTCTATTTTATGGGCATAAGAATAGAACCAAAATTGGTGGAGTCTATAGCTTATGCAGTTCAAGAGCTCTTTTGAGAATAAAGATAGACAATTTTTTCCCCAGAATTTATATTCATGGTATCACTATGCTATTTAGGATCCCTCTCAGAAAGTAGGTGGAGTCCTTGAAAGTAAGATGCCATGACGCTTAAAGAAAAGCTACCCTTCTTCCTATCCCTGATTGCTTTTTCCTCCTAGAGATCTTAAGTCTTTTCCCCATAATCCTCTAGGGCTTGCTTCCCACGATCTTTTCCTTAAGCCTGGACAATATATAAATTTTGGAAATATCTCAAAAGATACAGTTTTTGTGACACTCCTAACAGGAACTAGTCCTCTCCAGAAAATTCTATGATACACACTCCAGAGCACGGAGGCAGAAAGACCAAGGACAATAAAATTCTTTGCTTGGTCTGAATTCTCAAATGTGGCTTATTCTCCCAATCCCATAGGGAAGAAAAATCAGAGATCAGCAGGCCCAGGAACAGTTAAAGAAAGCTGTCAGTTCCATCACAAAGGATTCATGTTTGTTCCTAAGAAAGATCTGACCAAGGACCTAAGAAACTTTAATTTTAATTAGAGCAAGAGGTGAATTAACAACTCCAGCTGCCAGCACAAACAAAGGCCCAGAGAAGCCTCACTTGATCTCACAGTCAGCAACATCACCTATCTCCAGTGTGTGCTATCTCTCTGCATATAGAACAGACACCCAGGGACAGCAGAGGAGGAGGAGGTGGAGGAAGACGCAGCTGCTGCCAGCAAAAGGATGCTGCAGTTTTAGCAGTCTGAGCAGTGATTTAGACCAGGGCCAATCAAGGCAGAAAGGTAGTTCACCACTGCATTAAATATATATATATTTTTTAAGAAACTTATGAGCATAGGTTTAATATATATTTATATATACATATGTATATGTGTATTCATTTATATGTATGCATGTGTGTATACATATTATAAACATATGTATATACATACATATTAAACCTAGGCTCATAAGGTTCTCATAAAAAAAAAATTTTAAATCTGCGTTCATTTCAGTATAGGTGGGGAGATGCTGGCTTTTGAAATGTAGCAAGGAGCCCCTAGTGGCTCAGCTCTGGACTTCTCTATAAGAACATCTACATCACAAGTTCGGCATAAAAGCTATGATGTCAATACAATTTTAGCACACATTAAAATTCAACCAACAGATGCTAAAATAACCTAGTATAGTGGGAAACTGGGGAGTTGTTTGATGTTCTAGCACAAGTAGCCTATATTAGCCCTCCCGGGCTTCTAGCACCTCCTCAACTGCCTTCCACTTTCCAAGCCTGCCACCCAGTGCTTCCTCGCCCCCTGTTAATTCCTGCTTACCAACAGTGCCAAAGTTGTCAGACCATGTCAGCTCTCTCTCTGAACTCTCCCTAAGTCTGCCCCCTCCTTCCTACTTCCTTGACACTGCTTCTATTAGGACTCATTCAGTTCTCTTCTCTGTAGTCTATGTCATTAGCCTCCCAGTCGCATCTCTAATCCACCTTCAAATTCTCAAGATCTGTTTCCTGAAACACAAGTCTATTTTCATTGCTACTATACGTACATTAAAAAAACGTTCAAGACCTCCCCATTCCATAAAATAAAAGATAAAAAAAAAGTCCACTCTCTTTTTTGTGGTCCCCACCCCCATGTAGACCCATCCACCTTCTACCAGCCTGTCCCTGGTCCTCTCTACTCCAGCCACATGAAACTCTTCACGGTTTACTTCAGGCCCTTGCCCACATGTTATCCGCTTGGAAACCTGGTTTTCTCATAAAGATCGAGTGCAGGAGGTTGTGGGTATAGCTCAGTGGGTCACATGCTTACCTGGCATACACCACAAATACTGAGAGTGATGGTACAATGCCGGTAAGCCCAGCCCTAGAAAGTTAGAGGCAAGGAAATCAACTTCAGCTCCACAAGTTCGAGGCCAGCCTGGGATATTTTGTGACCCTATCTCTAGAGGGAGGGAGGAGAGAAGACATGAGACAGGGGGGAAGTGAGGAAGGGATGGAGGGAGGGAAGATCCAGTTCAAATGTCATTTTTTTTTTCAACGAAATTTCCTCTGACTCACCCTCCTCTGGGCTGAATGGCTATATCATTCTTTGAGGCTCTGTTATGAAACTTTCAGTCTCCTTAAAATAAAATTATCAATGTCCTCATCTCTGCTCATTAGGGTTTATTTATCTCTGTCTCTCTAGCACCCAGCAGAGATCCGACATGCCAATGCATTTCGGGAAAACTGAAAATAAATAACCCCCTAACAGAAAATATTGGAGCAAGAACAGACTTAGAGCTGAGAGTTCGCTTCTTATTTATTTAATTTTCCTGCCATAACAACTTTTAGAATACTGACTGGTATATAAGAGTCTACGGGGAGCTCAGATTCGCACATAAACTTTCCAGAGCCCCAGAAATGGGAAGTGCTTTTATCAAGGAGACTGTAGTAATTGTGTTTGTTAGGGGGTTGGGGAGGTTATTTAAGTCTTGAATTACCTGAACTCACTTTCACTTTGTATGTCCTGTTGGGTATGCAAAATATCTTTAAAAAATAAAGCAAAACTATGTCTCCTGAGGATGCTCTGTCTTTCAGAGTTAGGAGATGCTGTCAGCCTTCAGAGCCCTTGTTGGCTGTGCCACACCAGCTCTTTCCTTCAGGTATTCTTAATTACCAGGACTACTACAGAAAGGCAGCTAGCTGCACCAGTCTCCAGCAGACAAACCAGCAGGTTTACCATACTCCCCCTTTCAATTAGACAGTCCCAGCTAGTTGGAAACTGCAAGCTGGAAAAGTTCCAACAGAGCACTTCCCGAAGGATTACTCTTATTGTTAAATTACCTTCCCTGAGACACTGATTCTATATCATCACAGGGCAACAATAAAAGGAGTCAAATTCCTTTACACACACACACAAAAAAATGATCTGCAAATAAGCCCTGTAGCCTGCTGTATTATTGTTCTTGATCATCCAAGACTCTATTCTCAGGGACAGGATTATCCATTCCCACCCATTGAAGTGTAACCTGTTGAGCATCCTCTCAGAGATGGGGTATTTTTCCTCCTTGTTTTGCTGAAGGTACCTTAGAAGCTTTAAAAGTCATTAAAAATTTCCAGCAGACCTGAATTCAGGCCCTGGAAGGATTAGAACAAGTATATTCCAGGAGAGATGTTACCGACAGCCAATGTATAAATGGTGCTTAAGGGTCATTTGTAACTGTAACATGGGCAGTGGACACAAAAGCAATCTAAATACTTTATGCAAATTTATGAAAACCACTTTACGTGTAAGGTGATTTGAATCTGTAAGTGAAGAGCTATGTTCCCACAAGATTTATATCTTGTAGGATATAGTAAAGGAGAAGATAACTTACAAAAGAGGAAATCTAATAACTAATAAGTTATAAAATATTCAGCTTTGCTATCAATTTAAACATTAAATGAGTATAATATAATTTTGGTAAATTTAAAACATATATATTAAGTAGTAGAAGATATAGCACATAAAGCATTGGACATTTGGGAAAACAACTTGGTGGTAAATATTTAAAGCTATAAATTCTCTCTGTGTGTGTGTGTGTGTGTGTGTGTGTGTGTGTGTGATATCTGTCTGTGTCTCTGTGTGTTGCATGCATGGAGGTATACAAGTGTGCCCACCCGTGATGTTCACAATATGCATGTAAGTATATTGAAGCCAAATCAAATATCAAACGGCATCTGTTAATCTTGGCATTGCTCTGACACTATTCAGAGTCTGTTGTCGAATGTGAGGCTCATTACTTCATCTAGGCTAGACATCCAGCAAGTTCTAGGATCTGCCTGTCCCTGATCCCCAATGCTGGGTGGGAGGGATTCAAACTCAGGTCCTTGTGCTTGTGCAGCAAGCACACTTACCCACTGAGACATCTCCCTGACACGGCAGAATCTCATTTCACCATAGTGCTTTCCAAAATGGCTTTCCCAACTTATGATTCATGAGAAGTACATAAAGGCTGCACCCTCTCCTTCCCCAACACTTGTTTTTGTCTTGCTTTTTATGTTCTTGCTACTGACATTAAGTTTTTCTCATATAAGTTTATACCTTTCAATTAATAGGAACATCGAAATATTTTATATGCTAACTGGTAAGCGCCCTATCCATTTGTCATAGCCTTTCTCTGGCTGTCTGCATTATTTTACAACCGTTTTCTCCCTCTCTATCACTCAGCGATTCGCTTTTGATGCTGTTCAATAGACGTAGAACCGATTTTCATATAGACAAAGCTACCTGGAAGCTTATGGTATTTGTATGCTTGCTTGCTTTACCTCAGCTGGCAAGTCCATATTCCAAGGAAACCGTGATGTTCTCCTAAAAAGACATGTTTGTTTCATTTACCTGGAGACTGTAAGCTAAATAATCATAATTTTCCTTTTAATAATAGCCTCCTTATTGGTCCCAATACCAGTACCACATGATAGTAAATATGACTTTACAGAATATCTTAGTATTCAGAATTACCTACTATTTTCTTCAGAACTGCCATCACATTCAGAATTTGAAGTAAAACTTGCTCTTTAATATACATATTAGAATTGTTTACTCTAACAGTGACTATGACATATCTCTGCATTTGTTATTTTAATTTCTTTGATAAAAGTTTTAAGACATTTCTTCACCAAAGCTACATGTTTCCTTTATTTGAAATGCATTACGTACTTTATAATCTTTGTTCTATTGTAAATAATATCTATTCTAATTTGTTTTTACAGATCTATATGGGCATAGTATTGACTTTTGTATCACACAGTCTTACAGACATCTCCTGGGTTTCTTATAAATTAATTACTTTGTAAGTAATAAAAATTTTGCCTAGTTAAAAAGTATACTCACCATTTACTTATTTCCCATATATAGGACTTGTAATACTATTTTGAACATCAGCCATCAATTGTGGTCAATCTTGTCTTTTCTTAACTTAAAGAACTCAAAGTTTCTTTCTGAAATATTACACTTCTTGGGAAAGGTTTTGTCATACAGAAATACCCTTTTTATGCCAGTAACTATCTTTGGGAAATACTGCACAGATGCACAGGGGATGTGAAGGAGGTTTTTGCCATTTCTGTTGCTGGTAATATGCTGGAGATCACTTAAGAACTCAGCACTTTAATGATGGCTATGTAAGCATCGTTCAATGGTGTTTAATAGTGAAGCTCATATCTACCAAGCTCCTATCTCCCTGGTGTTCTTTATTCCTTCTTGTATATTTGTGTTTCCATCTGTTGCTGTTTTCCTAAAGGAATTTCTACAATGTTTCACTTACTGCAGGTGTGCTAGTGAAGAAAATCTTTCCGGTTTGTATGTCTGCAAAAAGACTTTCTTTGTTTTGAAAAGTCCTATTTGCTGGGTAGAGAGCTCCAAGTGGGCAATTTTGGTTTTGTATTTTAAAGATATTTCTTAAGAAAAATCGGCTGTCACACTTGTCTTTTTTCCTTCATACACACTGTGACATTTTCTCTGCCTGCCTTTAATATCTCTTCTTTAACACTTGTTTAAGGCAATTTGATGGTGATGCACCTTGAACTTGTTTTCCTTTCCATCCTCATCACTGGTTGCTCTTTGAAACCCTGTGGATAGCTACTACACATTGAGTTTAGAAATTCTTCGTCCATTATTTCTTTAGATATTTCTTCTGTTTCTTGCTGTGTTACCGATTCCAATTGCATGCTTATTGGGTTATTTAAAAGTATCCTGCAGATAACTCATGCTTTCTCTAGTTTTCTTTTGTAGTTTCTGTAGAAATGCTTTGAAATTCACTAGTTTTTTTCCCTTTGTGGTGTCTCATTAGATATTAATTCCATGCAGTGGAAATTTTTCTCACACATTTTAGAGTTTTAAACTCTAAATTTTTAATATAATCTGCAATCTGATTTCTCTATGGATCATACAAATCATTTTTCCTTTAAAAAAAAAACTATTATCTGCATCTCTACTTAACTTTTAAAAACATATGACATAATTTAATACCTGCTTCAAAGTCCTGATGTAGAAATTTTAACATGACATAAAAATTTGTCCAGTTTCAAGAGAATAATTGTCATTTATATTATTAGGCATCTGTGAACACCTGGTGACCTTTGATTGGATCAAAGATCTGTTTCATTTTACCCTGTTGGGTCTTCTGTATTTTTATGAATGTTGCATTTGTCCTGGAATGCAGCAAGGTTACACTTATGTGATTGTAGCCTGTGTGGTGTTAGAAACCAACAGGACCATGATATTTCCAGGGTTACTATTCTCCACTGCTGAGAAAAGTCCTTTCTCGGTGTGCCATGGATTACAAAGGTTTCCCGTGGGTCGGTAGAAACAGACACTATTGCCATGCCAGAAAAAATAAAAGCGCTTGCTCTCCCTGTTATCTCTGAGTGTTCTTCCCAGGAGCCCAGCCAATCCTGGACATTCACTTATTGATTACCACGCTGCTTCACGTCATGGAACTTGCTCCCAAGCAGCAGAGCGTTCTCTCCTCCAGGTGTTCTCCCTGGATTCTCTTTCCCGGCTCCTAACAGCAGAGTATTTCTACACAGGTTCCTGGTGCCTTGTACCCCAGAAAGTTGAGGAAATTATAGGGATCATCTCATTTCTTTCCTGTATCTCCAAGGTCAGCCTGTTGTTATCCAATGCTCACTATATTAAAAGCCATTAGCTAAATATTTTGTCTGTCTTGGCTTGTTCGTTTCAGGCCCTTACTCCTAAAACTTTACCTTGCTCCAAAGTCATTCATATAAATTTCAAAAGTATAAAAAAAATACTACATAATCTCCAGGCATAAAATTATAGTCACATGTTATTTAATGGCAGAGATGCATTTATTATGTGAATATCAGAGGGTTGCTACATGAACCAGGAAGACAATGACATCAGTAGGCAATAAAATTTTATACAGCTAGCATCGTATAAATCACCAGTCATTGACTGGAATGTTACCATGAGGTGACTGACTACACATAGATACATGGATAATGAGTGGAAGATCTTATAATAAACATAGAGATAGATGACAGAGGGGAAGAGCGGGTTTGAGACAGTAGACTGAGAACACATGATTCACTGGATAAAGTTCTTCCTTGGTGCTACTGTCTTGTTTCAATCCCAAGAATGTGATCAGCTCTATGATGGACTCCTAGTATCCAATATTTTTTATATGAGTTAAGCATTTATCTGAAATAATTAGAAAAGCAACAGAAACAACTGTAAGAAGCTATCACCAAAATTAATAATAATAAATATAAATGATATTGAAGAAGTCTCTTCCACCATAATAACTTGGAAGACAAGAGATTTGGAGACAAAATGTTTTTATACTTTCAGAGGAGCAAAACTCTCTAGACAAAACTGTCCAGAAAACATAAAAATAAAATAAGCTACTTATGAATTCTATACTGAGGCAGTAACTGTAGCTTCAGTGATTTAAAAAAAAATGAAGCACTAGAAAGTAAATTATATCATTTTAAAAATATATGAGAAGTCCTAAATAAAATATTAACAAATTGAAAAGCAGTATTTTAGGAAAAATAATGTTTCCAAGGAAGATTTATATCAAGTGTGCCATCATGATCCAACATTTGAAAACCTTAAAAACTTAAATTTCCTATCCTTATTAGAATAATTTGGTTTTCAGTTTCTATCCTAAGTAACTGGATGTAGTGGTATACTTCTAGAACATCTAACACTTGGAAGGCAGATTCGCAAGAATTATGAGGTTGAGTTCAGCCTGGATTAAATATATATTAAAATCCTACCTATTCTTCTCCCCAAATTCTATTATCCTAATTAAACATTAGACTATTCAAAATCTTTCCTTGTAAGAGTCACCACACTGATACATGCAGGAATAATTAGGATTTAGCTGAATGTTTTGTGATGACTATAATAAGAATATATATATATATATTTCTCAGCTGGATGTAAGTAATGTGGTATATAATGGTTTACACTGAAAATTCTATGATACATACATCCATGGCCTGTTCAGATTTTAAGCTGTAAACCCCAGTGAGGCCTAACCTGGTGATTCTATTTACCCTCTCTATAAGGACTAAAGTTAACCCGCAAGCCCCACTTGCCCAAGGAGAGATAACTTCCTGGAGTTCTGGGGGTTGTGGTTCTTGTGAGATAACAAGTCACATGTTTCCACTCCCCTAAACATGTTTGCTTGACCCAATTGCACTGGATGGGCTTGATTGGACACAGGTGGGAAGTACGTGGGCAGGAAGTAGGCCAGGATATATGCTTGGTCCTGATTGGACTTGCTGGGGACTTGATGCCTGATGATTTTTGCCTTTTTAAAGCCTCTGCAAAATGTGACTCATCACCATTTTCTGGTAACCCTAGAACATTGCTGGCCAGAGTCCACCATCCTGGCCAGTAGATAATAAAAGTTTGTTTCAAATTTGGCTCAAAGATTCTGAAACTGGTTTCTTTTTTCCTCACGATCCTCAGATTTAACATTCTCCACCTACTTGTATGTACGAATAACCTCTTCCTTCATCTGCCTTACCTAGATCTAGTTTTCCCATTTATGTAACACGTATCTTTGTCTAACAAGCCAGGCGATATATTTGTCCATGTTTACTGCTTCTTATAAGCAGAATTTCCTATCTTCTTTTTACAATATGATCTCAGTAAGAAAATGTATAGTTTTGGATTATATCTCAAGGGCCTCAAACAGACTCTAGAGACTTTCTTGTATTTCAAATGAGCGAATGAACAGATGGGATTGGAAATAATCTCCAATGATACAAACCCACAGGATGTTGAAGCACCAAATTGATTCTCAGGGACTAGATATCAAATGTACTGAAGGCTAATACACAGGAGATCCCTTGCCATCTATATCTCAGTAGTTTGTTATTCTTCACATATTTGTGCATAATAGTACATGGTATATATACGGTAGCATATATTACCTGTGATTAAAAAAAAAGAACCAACCACTGATACATGAGCATCCTGATGAGTCTGAAATGTATTATACTTAGTGAAAAGGGCCATACAAAAAGGTGTGTGTGAGTGTGTGTGTGTGTGTGTGTGTGTGTGTGTATCCTATGAAATTCATGAAACAATGCACAATTGTATAAAATAATCAATGGCTGCTTGAGGAAGAATGAGTGTATCAAGATACAACAAAACTTTGAAGATAGTAAAAAAAAAATTGTTCAATATTCTGATTTCAATGGGAGTCCCTGTGGCATATATGCATATCTCATCAAATATTTCACTTGATATATTATAGACATATAATAAATAAAGAATTGATCATAAAAAGTAAGCCCTAGGAGCTGTGGGGTTCTGCCTCTGCGATTGGTTGTGAAGTGGAACTTCTGAAGGTGAAATGAAGGACAAACTGGAGCCCTCATTTCTCTCAGCATTTCCACCCACATTTGAAGTGTGGGTGACATATATAATATATGTATTCTTCACCACAGAGCCAAAGCTTAGTTCTAGACTCTATAGAAGGGTTAGGCAAGGAAATGGGAAAGGAGCCTTGCTGCTGACTTGGATCCAGCCCCATACCCACCAGGTCAGCTGGCAAGTCATGAGCCAACATCTGTCCTTCCTGACATCTGGCTACTGCCACAATTCTACCTCATAGAGCTTGTCAAGTTTTTCTTGTATTAACCCTAACACTGCAGGAATATGTCACCAAAAGAAGTCAGAGAAATATACCCCACCACCAATAGACTGTCGGGAGACATGAGCATAGACATACACACTGGGTCTCCTTGTCCTCCTTGCTTCTTACATTCCACATCTTGTACTATTTAGGACCTCTAAATTTAATCTATATTCATTTAAAATTTCTTGATGTGCCCATAAAATATTTGATACAAAGATTAATGTTGGAATTAAATGTAGAAAAATACACAGGTAGAGTCTTGGAGGCATCCACAGAGATGAGATCATTCTCTGTGGACACAGCAATGAGCTTGCACAGGAAGGACATGTACCCAAGAAGTGACCAATGAGTCTTCAAGATCATCCTTGTGAGATACATAAAAACAGGAAAGATGAAATGCTCTGTCCTGCAGAATAAAATGTGTATCTCTATTCCAGGGCTCACTAATGAGTATGTTCTGGCAAAGCTGAATCTCGTGATATTCCTGTGAGATAGACAAAAACCATTTGCTACATTGTGCAAACACTTTCAGTGAAGGTGAGTGGCTGTAGATTTGACTCCCCACTCTCACCCCTACCCCTGAACCTAACTCCCAGTTATTTTAAGATTACAGTTGGGATAAGCCTGAGGAGGAGAAGATAAGATCAGCACAGTTAGTGCCACAACATTCTCCTTTTGTGTTCTTCATCCTAAAAAACTATATAGCTACAGAAGTGCCTATAACAAAACTGTAAAGAAAGCATCACTCTTAGCTTCTAACTTCTCCAAACGCAAGAGCTACAGCAAACCACAGAGACTAGGAAAGCCAGGGGAGATCCTGGCCCCAATTCTCAAAGGTAAGATATTCACAACCAATAATCTGCTTTGGATTATAAATTTTAAAAGCTCAAAGAATCTGGTGAAACTCACATTCTGAACAGCAATAGAGAACTGTAGTATCTCTAAATGCATGTCTTTCTAATGAGCCAGGTCTTTAGAAAGTAAATGTTATCTTTCAATGTAACACCAAAATATCAATCATTTAATACTGTGATGTCATTAAAATATATGTGTTAATTATATTATTATATTTATTATGTTATTATAATTATATGCAATGACTATATAATTCATATATAATAACATAGATAGATAGATAGATAGATAGATAGATAGATAGATAGATAGATAGATAGATTCTTACTTCCTGGGATCACAGCACAGTCTAAATTATAAGAGAATGTCATACATAATAAGCCCCATTCAAATTCACATAAGTTATGTTACCTTGGGGGACTCCTGATTGGCTTCTAATTAGCTTCAGGATGGCAGCTCTTTGTCACAGGAACCAACCTTGAGGTCAAAGGATGAAATTTTCAGCCCCTTCCTTAACCTCTAAAAATGGGCAGCAGGACCTAGACAATGGGTTAATCATTGGTGGTCTACCTACAGAATGGAACCTTTAAAGCCCACTAAACAATGAGATTGTAGAAGCTTCTAGCTTGTCAAACACACTTGTGGGTCTATTGACACACACCCTAACACACTTCTCCTGACACCTAGATGGGTGGAGCACACCAAGTCTGTATTCTTCTATGGCTAGAACCCTTCACGGTCTCATTCAATGTACCTCGTCTGGCTACTCGTTTGTAAGCTTTACAATACATTAGTAATAGCAGAGAAGGTGATTTCTTGGGGTTTTTAAATTATTCTAGCAGCCTTGTCTTTTGACTCTGTCTCTTATGATCCATCATTCTTTGAACACAGCTTTGACTGGCTACAGCTAACATTTAACTTATATTCTCTTCTCCTTTTCAGTTTCCCTCGTAGCCAGAGTTTCTCCCTCATGTTTCTGTTGTACTTTCACTTATTTGTGTGTACATAGAAAAGTACCTGTGTGGCATTCAGAGGACAACTTGGTGAAATCCTTCCCTCACGCACGTCTTGGGGATCTAACTTGGGCTCAGTGGCAAGCACCTTAATCCATGGAGCTACCTGACCAGGCCTCTTCCCCACTTGTCTAACTTACAATTCTGACTTCGTTTTATTTTATTGTTTTCTCTCTCCTTTTATTTGATATTTTCTTTGTTTACATTTTAAATATTATCCCCTTTCCTAGTTTCCCTTCCAAAAATCCCCTATTCCAACCCCCCTCCCCTGGATCACCAACCCACCCACTCCCACTTCCTGGCCCTGGCATTCCCCTATACTGGGGAATAGAACCTTCACAGGACCAAGGACCATTTCTTCCATTAATGACCAACTAAGCCATCCTCTGCTTCATATGCAGCTAGAGCCATGAGTCCCACCATATGTTTTCTTTGATTGCTAGTTTGGTCCCAGGGAGCTCTGGAGATATTGGTTAATTCCTATTGTTTTTCCACCTATGGGGCTGTAAACCCTTCAGCTCCTTGGATACTTTCTCTAGCTCCTTCATTGCAGACCCTATGCTCAGACCAATGAATGTCTGTGAGCATCAACCTCTGTATTTGTCAGGCACTGGCAGAGCCTCTCAGGAGACAGCTATATCAGGCTCTTGTCAGCAACTTCTTTTTGGCATCCACAATAGTGTCTGGTTTGGTGGTTGTATATGGGATGGATCCCAAGTGGGGCAGTCTCTGGTTATTCATTCCTTCATTCTCTGCTCCACACTTTGTCTATGTAACTCCTTCCATGGGTATTTTGTTCCCCCTTCTAAGACAGATGGAAGTATCTGTGGGGCTGAGGGGTTTAGGAGAAAGGGGCGGGGGGGGGGGGGAGAGCCTGTGTCTGGCCAGAGTTCCTGTACTCTAGGCAGGCAGATGCAGGAGGACTGCCTGAAGCTTTCCATTTAGCTCCTGGTGGGTATCTGGCTTTGTGAAGCCACTGACCCCACACGGCAGGGGGTGGACAGGGGCAGCCCCTGGTACCAGGTTCTCAGTCTCTGGCATCCCACTCTGGATACAGCAGAGGAGCTGAAAACAGAATAGGGGCCCCAGAAGAGGGCAGAGGGAGAGAAGTTCCCACGCAGGTGAGAGTCCTAAGTCCAGTTCTTGGACAGGACAGCACAGGAAGGCCTTCTGGTGGGAGATTAGGCAGAGTTCATTAGGAGAAAGCCTATCCCATAATCCAAGCACAGGGGGCCTTGATGAGCAGAGACAGTCATTGGTTTTAGAGCTTTATTGTAGAAAGGCAGAAGGAAAAAGAAAAGGTAGAAAGAGAAAGGGACTGGCCATGGCCTAGAAGAGAGAAGGAGGAAAAGGAGAGAGAGAGAAGAAAGGCTGGAGAATAAGAGAGAGAGTAAGAGGGAGAGAGAGTAAAGATTAAGGAGGGGCCAAGGCTTGTTATCTTGCTGTTGCTAGGTAACTTGGAGGAGTCTAACCTGAAGGTCAGAAGCTTGGAACTTTGTGTACATCACTACTAGCCATGAGCCTCTCCTGTGGGGGCAGTAACTTCAGCAGGAGCCAGGGGTCAAGGAGACATGAGGGAACTCCTACCATCCAATGTAGGTGGAAATTATCACACATTGGGTTCTACTGGGGTTCAGACCTCAACTCGACTGGAGGCCAGGCTGTCTGTGCATTGCCCATTGCCCCACAAGTATCCATGCTCGGTTTTCCTTCTTCTTGAGTTTATGTGTTTTGCAAGTTGTATCTTGGGTATTCTAAGTTTCTGGGCTAATGTCCACTTATCAGTGAGTGCATATCATCTGAGTTCTTTTGTGATTGAGTTACTTCACTCAGGATTATATCCTCCAGATCCATCCATTTGCCTGAGAATTTTGTGAATTCATTGTTTTTAATAGCTACATAGTACTCCATTGTGTAAATGTACATTTCCTGTATCCATTCATCACTTGAGGGATATCTGGGTTCTTTCCAGCTTCTGGATATTATAAATAAGGCTGCTATTAACATAGTGGAGCATGTGTTATTACATGTTGGAGCATCTTCTGGGTATATGTTCAGGAGTGGTATAGCTGGGTCCTCAAGTAGTACTATGTCCAATTTTCTGAGAAACCACCAAACTGATTTCCAGAGTGGTTGTACCAGCTGGCAATCCCACTAGCAATAGAGGAGTGTTCCTGTTTCTCCACATCCTAGTCAGCATCTGCTGTCACCTGAGTTTTTTATCTTGGCCATTCTGACTGGTGTGATGTGGAATCTCAGGGTTGTTTTGATTTGCATTTTTCTGATGACTATGAATATTGAACATTTTTAGTTGCTTCTCAGCCATTCGGTATTCCTCTGTAGGGAATTGTTTGTTTAATTCTGTACCCCATTTTTAATAGGGTGATTTGGTTCTCTGGAGCCTAACTTCTTGAGTTCTTTGTGTATATTGGATACTAGCCCTCTATCAGATGTAGGATTGGTGAAGATCTTTTCCCAATCTGTTGGTAGCCTTTTTGTCTTATTGACAGTGTTCTTTGCCTTACAGAACCTTTGCAATTTTATGAGGTCCCATTTGTCAAATCTTGATCTTACAATACAAGCCACTGGTGTTCTGTTCAGGAATTTCTCCCCTGTGCCCATATCTTCAAGGCTCTTCCCCACTTTCTCCTCTATAACTTCCAGTGTCTCTGGTTTAATGTGGAGTTCCTTGATCCACTTAGACTTGAGCTTAGTACAGGACATTAGAATGTATCAATTTGCATTCCTCTACATGATAACCGCCAGTTGTGCCAGCACCATTTTTTGAAAATGCTGTCTTTTTCAATGGATGGTTTTAGCTCCCTTGTCAAAGATCAAGTGACCATAGGTGTGTGGATTCATTTCTGGGTATTCAATTCTATTCCACTGATCTACCTGTCTGTCACTGTACCAGTACCATAATTTTTTTTTAATCAGAATTGCTCTGTAGTACAGCTTGAGATGAGGGATGGTGATTTCACCAGAGATTCTTTTATTGTTGAGAATAGTTTTTTTTCTATCCTAGGTTTTCTGTTATTCCAGATGAATTCGCAAATTGCCCTTTCCAACTCTATGAAGAATTAAGTTGGAATTTTGATGAGGATTGCATTGAATCTGTAGATTGCTTTCAGCAAAATAGCCATTTTTACTACATTAATCCTACCAATCCATGAGCATGGGAGATCTTTCTATCTTCTGAGATCATCTTCGATTTCATTCTTCAGAAAATTGAAGTTCTTATACAGATCTTTCACTTGCTTAGTTGGAGTCACACCAACATGATAAAAGTCTTGGAAAGATCAGGAATTCAAGTCCCATACCTAAACATAATAAAAGCAATATATAGCAAACCAGTAGCCAGCATTAAACTACATGGAGAGAAACTTGAGGCATTCCCACTAAAGTCAGGGACAAGGCAAGGCTGCCCACTCTCTCCCTACCTATTCAGTATAATACTTGAAGTCCTAGCCAGAGCAATTAAACAACAAAAGGAGATCAAAGGGATACAAATTGGAAAGGAAGAAGCCAAAATATCACTATTTGCAGATGATATAGTATACATAAGTGACCTCAAAAATTCCACCAGAGAACTCCTAAACCTGGTAAACAACTTCAGTGAAGTACCTGGATATAAAATTAACTCAAACAAATCAGTGGCCTTCCTCTACACAAAGGATAAACAGACTGAGAAAGAAATTGGAGAAACAACACCCTTCACAATAGTCACAAATAATATAAAATATCTTGGTGTGATTCTAACTGAGCAAGTGAAAGATCTGTATGTTTTGTTTTGTTTTGTTTTGTTTTGAGACGTAGTTTTGCTATGTGTGATGGTTTGTATATGCTTGACTCAGGGAGTGGCACTATTAGGAGGTGTAACCTCGTTGGAGTGGGTGTGTCACTGTGCACATGGGCTTAGGACCCTCACCCTAGCTGCCTGGAAGCCAGTCTTCCACTAGCAGCCTTCAGATGAAGATGTAGAACTCTCAGAAACTCCTGCACCATGCCTTCCTGGATGCTGCCCTGTTCTCACCTTGGTGATAATGGACTGAACCTCTGAACCTGTAAGCCAGCCCCAGTTAAATGTTTTCCTTTATAAAACTTTCCTTGGTCATGGTGTCTGTTCACAGCAGTAAAACCCTAAAACACTACGTATCCCATGCTGCCCTGAAACTCACCAAGCAGCCCTCAAACTTGCAGGCAATGCTCACACCTCCATCTATTAGGTACTGGGGTTTCAAGCATGAGCCACAATGGACAGCCTCACTTCAAAATCTACCTGGCCCAACTTCTCTTTGGAACAAACAAATGAACCATAAATTCTTGGCTATTCATATAACAACAACCTGTGGGGCTTAATATTAGTCTTGAGGCTATATAGATTTAAAAAAACTGATTTAAAATGCAACAGAATGGGGAAAGAACATACAGTTCAGTTAACATACAGCTGTGTAAGGAGCACAGTGTGGTGAAGCAGCCTCGAAAGTAAGGATCAGCTTGCCAAGAGTGGAGAAAAATGCTCTCCATACAATGAATTTCTAACTCTGGATTCTTCCAACATCAACAACATCAAATTAAGTCTGTGACAATATGAATGAGAGGTTTTTTTTTTTTAAGTCGGCACCTCTGAACGTGCATTGCAAAAAAAATTCCCCCATAAAAACATGAGGACTGTTATCAGGAATTCAAAGCTTTCATTTTGCTTGTTTAATAGTACCTACTTTGTGCCCAGCACCACTCTGCTTGTTGGGGGAAGCAGTCATCTGTTTTTAAATTCCATTTATCCCAAGGCTGTGATGCCCGTATCTTTTTAAAGCAAACAAATCATTTTATTTCTCTGTGAACGAAATCTGAATGGCTAATCACAGTTACTTATCAGCTCCTGAAACGTAAATGGCAGACATGGTCAGTCCTTGTGTGGGGTCTCTATGGAAAACATCATGCTACATAAGACATATTGCCAAATTGATGAAGTGGTTTACAGGGCTTTACATACTTGTTGAATGGATGCCCCAGTGCGGCATCGGGAAGTCCTGACGCTGACAGCAATGTGTTTCAAAAGATATTTTAAGACTGATTTCACAATACCCTCTGGGATTCCAGATACACTGTGCCTTATATATTAGAAGCCAGAATAGGTCTAAGATGAGCGAATGCTTTGGTATAAACACACATTCATGCCTTCCAGATTTGTCCTAGAGTATTAAAACAGGCCTTTTATTTTTTTTCATAATTTTATACTCTGCTCCCCAACACTGTTCGAGATTATTCTGAATAGCTGCAGTGTACTGCCAATGGTCCTGCTGAAATGACTCTGTGAGACACATATTCACACATGTGGAAATAGAAAAACTGTTTAAAAGCCTGGAGACTCACTGGAATGAAAGACGCCGAATAAATGCTAAATATTATCATTTCATTCAAAAGAATAATGAGATAGAGAACAATAATCTCTGGTAAGGCTGAATATGCCTAGGAAGTACTATGTTAATTATTATCTCAAAAGTTCATCAGGAGCCACCACGCTCAGCAAATTTGAAGAGAAATCCATTTTCCTGCTGACAGTCTTCCAGCCCGTCCTTGCAGTCTTGCTCCTAATTACTTAATTAAAGGTGCTTCATAAAGGAATGTTGTCATTTCTCTTCCACAGACCTTAGAACTATGGAGATGATCATCATGGGTTCTTTCATACTCCTGAATGACAGTTTCTTCCCAATACAGTAAATTATATCACCCTGACTATTGCTTACAAGGAGAATATACATGTGTACCTTCTCTGAATACTGAAGAATGACTTTTTTAATGTTTAATTTCTCCTTAAATAGTAGGAGAAACTGAACAGAGATGGTTATTACTTAGAGCACATGCCTTTAGCTTACATTCTTTTTTGTCTCTGAACAAATTATGAAAGAGCTGTGTTCATAATCATATGTCTATCATAAATCGTCAAAGCATGGAAACCAGGTTATCAATAGAAGCGGTCACCATGTTCTCTGAGATGCACTACTTTATCCAAGCACCTCCGTAATAGAAGTTAACGCTCAGCACCCAGAAAACAATTGTCGTCTGGAAAAGGGGACACAGATAACTGGATTGTGCCTCAGATTCCTCATAGAGGAAGAGAATAGCTGGTAATGACAAGCACTGACTGGCGAAGTTGACTTGGTCAATTACCTTCTGCTGAACTGAGGTCTGTGCAAAGCATCCCACAGAAACAGATTGCTAGGGACTGATGGGAAAACAGACATACTAAACTTGCCAACACAATAGGACACAGTCTCATTTGAGCAAATTGGAATTTCACTTTATTCTCCATCATTTCCCCACCCCCTGCCCCAAAACAATGACATAAATCTTTACTGGCCATTTAGGACCACTTACAGGACATCACGTACACACACACACACACACATGCTCATTTAAAACAGTGACATGAGTCTTTATTGGGCATTTGGGCTCACTTAGAAGACATCGGGTCTTCCTATAGTTATAGATCATTATTTCTTTTCCATTTGTAGATGCAAATCATACACAGTTCACATGAAATATTATTATTTTATACCAACAGTGATGATATCCCCTAAGGCCCAGGTGGATATTTATCAAATGGATGTTTATCAAAGAACCCAAGCTATTTAATTAATTATATTTGATAGACAGCGTTTTTAATTCCCCTTCCAGTGATTGTACTCTTGCCAGACTAGAGGCATGCAATACAGAACTTAACATCAAATAACAAATAAATTCAGAGCACATAAAAAACCCCTGACAGCCTTTTCCTCAGATTCAAGTGATCTTACTTCTAAGCTGAGTTTGAAAGGAAATGGGGGGACAGTGGAAATGAAGATCAGAAGGAGCAAAAGTCTGGGTTGCTAGGAAAAGAAAGGAGCTGCTACAGTAGCAAAGGAAATTGCTGGGTGTGTATATTAAGTCACACGCAAACATGTGTATTCATGTAAGGGCAAGTGTGTGTGTGTGTGTGTGTGTGTGTGTGTGTGTGTGTGTGTGTGTGTGTGTGTGGTATTTGTCAGATGCTAATTTGCAAGCCAAGCATTTCTTACTTGTAAGTATTCTAATTTTTTATTATCCCTAGCAACCACAAAATAAAATCACCAAAACAAAAACCAAGTCTAATGATTTAAAAGTTAAACTAGGAGGCTCAGGAGATGGATGAGAAAAAGTCCTTTCTGAGAAACCACTGAGTCTTGAGTTCAAAACTGACACCTACTTACAAGCCAGGCAGGACTGCACATGCTATTAATGCCAACCCTGAGGAGTAGAGATGAACAGATCCTGAGAGCTCACCAAACATTCTTTCTAGTTGAAACAGTGTTTTGCACTCTGCAAGGGAACCTGTCTCCAAAAAAAAAAGAAAAAAAGAATACTCTATAAAACAAGGCACTAGCCCTCACTCATCTGTATAGCTATAAATATTTTTCCCATTGTGTGGGCTGCCTCTTCACTCAAGTAATGGTGTCCTTTACTGTGTGGAAACTTAAGATTCATGAGGCACCATTTATCAGTTGTTTGTCTTTAGGCCTGCTGTGATGAAGTGATGTTCAGAAAATCCTTCCCCACATCTACAAGTTCAAGCACATCCTGTTTTCCCTTCTGTCTGATTCAGAATACCACTTCTTATGTTGAGGTCCTTGACCCATCTGAGAGATAAAGATCCAGCTTCACTCTCCTACATGCTGCTATCCACTTTGACCAGCACATTGAGGATGTTATCATTTCTCAAATGTGTGTCCAATATGTGTAAAGAAGGCTTTTTGTCAGAAATCAGATGACTGTAGGAATGGGGGCTTGCTTATGTTGTGGACCTTTGGTTCTATTTCATTGGTCAATGGGTCTGTTCTGCTTTTACACCAACAGCATTGTTTTTATTACTATAGCTCTGTGGTCTAACTTGAAATCTGAGGTGGTGAGATCTCCAGTGGTGTTTTATTGTTCAGGAATTCGCTTGGCTATCTTGGGTCTTTCATATTTCTAGATTAAAGTTAAGGCTGATTTTCAACTTCTTTTAAAAGAATATGCTGAGATTTCCATGAGTAATCCATTGAATCTGTATATCACTAGCAATGTGTGTCTCCATCCACGAGCATGGGAGGTCTTTCCATCTTCAAGGGTCTTCTTCAATTTCTATTCCACTATCTGTAACGTCCTTTGTTAGATTACTGCTGAGATTTTTTTACTATTAGAGATAGAATCATTTGCCTGATTTCTGCTTCCATAAGTTTGTCATTTGCATATGGAAAAGCTACTGGTTGTTGTGAACTGATTCTTTACCTTCTTACTTGGTTCAATGTATTTGTCAACTGTTAAAATTTTCCAGTAGTCTTGAGGAATATATATATAATATGTAAATAAAGATACTTGGACAACTTCTTTTTGGATCCCCTTCACTTCCTTCTCTTGTCTTATTGTCTTAGCTAAGGCATCAGGCATTATCCTGAATAGGATGGGAGAGAGTGAACATTCTTGCAATTAAACAAACAACCCAGTTTAAAAATGGGGCATGGAACTACACAGAGAGTTCTCAAAAGATGAAATCCAAGTGACTGAGAAATACTTTGAAAATAAGCTCAACCTCCTTAGTCATCAAGAGAATGCAAATTAAAACTAATTTGAGATTTCAACCTACCCCAGTCATATGGCCAAGACCAAAACCACAAATGGCAGCAGATGCGGGTGTGGATGTGAGGAAAGAATACCTGCTCGTGGCTGGTAAGAATATAAACTGGTGCACCAAGGATGGAAACCAGTGTGGCTGTCCCTCAACAAGTTAGAAATAGATCTAGCTTATGATCTAACTATAATACCATTCTTCAGCATATACCCAAAAGACTCTACAGGATACTATGGAGACGCTTGCTCATCCACATTCATTGTTGCTGTATTCAAGAGTAGTCAGGAGATAGAAACTGATAAGATATGTCCATCAACTGATAGATCATATTTATACACTTTATATCACACATCCCATATATGATATATGATATATATATATATATATATATATATATATATATATATATAGATATATATAGATATATATATAGATATATATATATATATAGATATATATATATATGATACATTTTCACAGGAGAATGTTAACCAGAATAAGAAAGATGAAATTATAGAATGCCCAGATGAAGGAATGGAGCCGGAGATAACCATTCTGACTGAGGTGACCCAGACTCAGAAAGACAAGCATCCTATGCTTTCCCTTTGTGGATGTTCCTTGTGAATTTTTAGATATGTGTGTTTCTATTTGTAATACACAGTGATTAGGAAATTAGTAAGAGGCTGTGTGGAAGGGGTTATTTCAAGAGAGGGGAAAATAGAACAGCGTGATACAAAGTGGGGAAAGAGAAGGGTTAATTGTGATGGGCTGGGAAATCACGGGTGAGGAGGGAATACAATAAATAACACGAAAGACCTCCTGAAAACATCACATGAAAAACTACTACTGCAGAAGCTTCCTAAAATAAAACCTGACATAATAAAAAGTTCAAATTTAGTTAACCCTATAACTGGGTAAATAGATCCTGCAGACTTAAAAAAAAAAAACAGTATCAGGAATGAGTTACTTTATTGGAACTGTTCAGAAATGATATCCCACAGACATCCAACATTACAAACTATTTGCTGTTGGTTACCCTGCAGAACTTCACTACAAGAGTTTATTACTAAAGAAACCACATACTTGAATCATAGAACATGGAGAAATTAAGCTGGTATTGATCTGGAAGGTTCATCCCTACTGGCTAGCTTTCATAGCTATGTATGCTACTAGAGGAGAAAAGAAATTATCAATCTTACTCAGCTGTGAACCCTGAAGGCTACAATAATGTCCTACCTGGCAAGATATTCCTACTGGCCTAATAATAGCCTGAATGCTATGGAAGTAAGCAACAACTGTTTGATTGAATTTAAGATCTATTCTGCAAGATGGAATGCTTATCTGGCACAGCTACTGTAACCAAGAACCTATCACTAAATGGGTCATAGGTTAGAGAAGAATACAATACTATTGCTATGCTAATTGAACATAATATTAAGCTTATTCCTAATGACGTTTCAGTATATCTATAGATCAGTGCATCTCTGACTAACAAAGAGTCCCAAAATTAGTCAAAATGCAGACACTAAGTGGCTATGGAATCCTCAGCTTTAAATGAAACACATCCCCTCCTCTCAAGGCCCAACAATCTTTCCAGAACATAGCCAGAAAGACTGTGAGAGCCAGAAGCACTGGTTGACCATAAAGGAAACAATTTGGGGTGTTTTTGGGGGGAGGTGTACATAATATGGTGTTGAGGTTTGGTCTTTTGCTATGTATTGTAATGGCCCCTAGGATCTAGTTGCCTCAGAGACAAGGGAATCCTCACATACACCAACTGATGCTCTGGAACCTTGCTCCTTAATTTAAAACTATTGATTGAATAAAGATGCCTACAGCCTGTGGCTGAGCAGAAGAGGTATAGGTAGAGCTTGGGTTCCTGGGACTTGAGGTCTGAAGAGAAGAAAGAGGAGATGGGGAGAAGAGAAGATGCCATGGGGTAAGAGATCATGAAAACATGACCATAAGGGCTGACCAATTGGAGTAAGTGTGGCCCAGATAGAACATGACAAGTTATAACTCAGGGTTATTGATAGGAAAGTAGATACTAATAGCTTAGAGTGTAGATGTCTGCCTAGCTCTAGTGCTCTAAAGGCTTATCCTAAACATAAAGGTTTTGTGTCTTTTATGGGAACTAAATGATCCATGGCAAGGAAGAAACCCCCAATCAATATTAAATATTTACCACAATTGGGCAGTTTCACATATGAACCCAGCAGCTGTGACAGCACAGACAAGATGTGCACAAGTGCAAGCCAAACAAACCCCCAACCTGGAAGGGAGGAGGTGGGCATAAGAAAGCCCCACCACTACCTGAGTAAGCTAGTGGTAATGCATAGTTGCTGGAAGAGAGAGAGATAGTTTTCCTTAAATGTGTAGCCTGCTGATCGCATTAATATGCTTCAGTGAATGGCCCCACACTCATCAACATATGGGCAACAATAATTGGGTGGGATTTTTTAAACTGGCATAAGACACAAAGTTCATTGGGTAAGGAGGCAGGAGATAGATCCTGCAGAAGACAAAGGATGGATGAATATGATCAGAAAAACAATATATGAGGTTCTCTGAGACAATAAAAATATCATAAAAATAAGATACAGAGCCTCCCATGTAGGTGCACAAAAGCAAACATGCATGCTTGCATACACACACACACACACACACACACACACACACATGTTGTGTGTGTGACAACAAATTTAAGAAAAAGAGAGCATGAATTTGAAAGGTAACAAGGTTAAGGGTACACGGGAGAGTTTGGAGGGAGAATGGGGAAGGGAAAACATGATGTGATTATAATATAATGTGAAAAAAATAAGGAAATATAGTAACAGAGAAATACTAGGTTCAAAGGAAAAATACATTTGTTTAAAAGATAAAACGATGGGATCAGATAGATCTTGATTCCTACACTCAACTGAAACTATACTCGTCCCTTAAAGAATAACATTATCGTGTGGAGCAGAGACTGAGGAAAGACCATCCAGAGACTGCCCCACCTGGGGATCCATCCCATATACAGTCACCAAATGCAGACACTTTTGTGGATGCCAACAAGTGCATGCTGACAGGAGACTGATATAGCTATCTCCTGAAAGACTCTACCAGTGCCTGATAAATACAGAAGTAGATGCTCTCAGCCAACCATTCGACTAATCACAGGGTCCCCAATGAAGGAGCCAGAGAAAGAACCCAAGGAGCTGAAGGAGCTTGCAGCCCCATAGCAGGAACAACAATATGAATTAACCAGTACCCTCAGAGATCCTAGGGACTAAACTACCAACCAAACAATATACATGGAGGGACCCATGGCTCCAGCCACATATGTAGCAGAGGATCGCCTTGTTGGACATAACTGGGAGGAGAAGCCCTTGGTCCTGAGAGGGCTCTCGATGCCCCAGTAGAGGAGAATGCCAGGACAGGGAAGCAGGAGTGAGTGGGTTGGTGAGCAGGAGTAGGGAGGATAGGATAGGGGGTTTTCAGAAGGGAAACCAGGAAAGGGGATAACATTTGAAATGCAAATAAAGAAAATATCTAATAAAAAATAACTTTATCTTATTCTTCTATTTCAAGCATGTGGAAACCACCTGATTCATAGTGACTCCATGAGCATTTGTTGAATGACTATATGAACAGGGTGGAATGAGCCATCTCGTTTTGTCTTAGCAGCTTCCTCGTCCTCTATACTGTGAGGGCCTACAGACCTCTCAGCAGCTGTTTGATTTGGAACGAAAGCCAGAAAACAAGAATGGCTTTCTATGCTGCACTTTTCTGTTGCAAATGGTTCTGTACTGCAAGTCCACAACATAAATGCTCAGCCTCCCCACTGCCCCAAACAAAGCTGATTTTCCTTTGCCTCTCTATTTTTGAAAAGCTCAAGACGGCGAGTATGTTTGTGTTTCTTTCTGTTGACTGTAGGCTTTGATAATGTTGCCAGTTCCCTTCACAAACTGTCAAATTTTGTTTTATATTCCCTCATTCTTTCAACCATTTTAGGGGGAAAAATGCTAATTAGCACAGGCTTAATAGCAGTTTTGAACTGCACCAGAACCCAGGGGTCTCGCAAATACCTGTCAGCACAGAAGTTTTCAATTACCATAATTCCATTCCTAATTCAAATTACCATAATTGCCCTCCATTAATGCAACTTTCTTAAAGCAAAAAAAAAAAAAAAAATCTAAGAAGCTGGCACCCACATTAGCTTAGTTGACTTCTTGCAAAAAAATAAATAAATAAAATAAACAGTGTCTGTCCATTTTGCAAATAGGATGATGATAGTCTGGAAAACATGTGCTTCGCTGCTCTGAGTTCATAAGAGCCATCATATTATACAATGATTATTCTGTAAACACCTGTGCAAATGAAAGCTCTCAATGGCTTCCTTCCTCTCCTATTCTGGATGAATCAGAAGCTCAACTCTTTCGAGTGTCATTAACAGTTACCCCATAAGTAAGATCCTTAACTGACTTTGTTCTTACAAATCCATCTATTTCCAAAAAAAAAAAAAATACTTCTAATTTGCAATCATCAACCCCACCTTTTAATCAATTCATTGATTTATTTTTAATCAGCACACAAAATATTATGTATCAGTATGGCATTTTCAAAAAAAAATAAAGTGTGGGTTAATAGAGTCTCTCCCCTCCAGAGTCTTTCCCCTGTCCTGTCATGTGTGATCTTTTACACTTTCTCAACACAATTTTTCACTATGTTTTAATTTTTTAGGCCTTACTCCCAATTGTATCTACATACAGGTAGATATAGGGATGGATTGAGCTAGGATTATTACACTTATTAGTGTAAGTGAACACTCCTTTATTGATGATTGTTTGTAAGACCCCAGTGTTCTTGTGCAGTTTAAAACTGTTATTAAGCCTGTGGTGATTAGCATTTCCCCACCCCTAAAATGATGGGAAGGATGAGGAAATCTAAAACGAAGTTTAACAGTATCAGATAAGAACTGGCTACGTTGCCAAAGTCTACAATCAACAGAGTAAGAACAAGCATACACGCAATCGTGGGCTTTTCAAAACCTAGAGGGGGTGTGTGTGTGTGTGTGTGTGTGTGTGTGTGTGTGTGTGTGTGAGAGAGAGAGAGAGAGAGAGAGAGAGTATATTGTATATATAGGATACATATATAAAAGAAATTATAAGGTTTTTTATTTCTCAGTTGTAGCCAGATTATTTAATATTATACATCCTAGATCTGTGTATTTCCTTGAATTTTTTGTAATTTCATCTTTCTTTTCAGATGAATAAAATTCCATTGTGTATATGTACATTTTCTTTATCCATTCATCTGCTATATGAATGGATATATAAGCCAGTCCCAGGTACAGCTCTGTTGGACATGGAACAGCAGTAAGGACAGGTATGCAAGTATCTCTGTGATGGGGCTTGAAGTCTTTGGGTATATATATATAAATATATATACCCAGGAGTGGTATATCTGGGTCATGTAGTAGTCCTATTTTCAAGTTTTGGAGCAGCCACCTTAATGATTTCCATAATGGCTGAAGTAATTGTCGGAGAAATGAAAATCAATTCCATTTCTAATGACTTTTATTTTCCCAGAAAAAAATCATATTTGTTTTTCTGTTAACTGACATGAGAAAAGACATCTTACCAGAGTCAGAGAAGTTGAATATTAGTGCTATGCTGTCTCTGGGCTAAGCCAGGAATTTCACTAGGAAGCCATCATAACCGTGTGATTTGGAATTCTAGCACTTCCTGTACTTGAACTCTGAGCTGCTGCCAGAGGAGAGCGGCCAGAGCAAAAGGTCATCTCATTGAAATATGAAAGTACCTGGTTTCAGAGAGGCTAGTAGATAGTCCTTTAAATTAACAAATAAAGCAGCAATACATCGTCAATAAGTTTAAATCAATTCATATAACATATTTCGAAGAAATTGTTTAAATATATCTTGTAGTAGTAGGTTCATTTCGGCTTCTTTAAAGTATGATCAAAGTCACTGGCATATGTCAGTCCTGCAGAACCGCTCCATGGTGTCCAGTACTTCAGGAAGCTATTCAAGAGCCACGGTAGCTTTGAAGGTTGATTTTGGCATTTTCAAATGCCACAGGCACCTTTAGGATTTAGCTCCAGGCAAAACCAATATAGAAGGTAGGAAGCAGAGGGTGCTGCAATTTGTTGCCTCTGGAGGCTTCAGTGAGAGAGCATTCATCTGACTCCCTACATTTAATCAAAAAAAAAAAAAAATCTAGACCAGTGAATGAAGTCACAGTTACAGCTATAGCCTGGGGCTCTCACAATTTTTCTGTTCCCTAGTTGTGTGGCTATCTCCTCTAAATTGAAACATTCCCTCTTGGAAGGAGGATGAAGATTCATAAGACTGAGGAATCTCATGAAACAAGACTTGGGACACCTCTCCTAAGGTGATAAAAAGCACTAAAGAGTGGCCGGTGGATGGAAAACTCCCTGATGAAGCTTTCTGCAAGCTAAGCACGATGTTTCAGGGATTTACACTGGGGTGGAATTGTTGATGCTCCACTTACCTTGTAATCACACACCACGTGACTGTAATCACACATGTGACTAAACAAGCCCTGGCCGATGCTCCTGTAAGTAGCCCAACCAAGTAAGCTCATTGGCTCACCAATCTAGACTTGGCTAGAATAATTTTGTGGTCTGTGGTCAATGCCCTATTTGGGGTAACTAAAGGATCTCCCCCAGGGAGTCAGGCAAAATGCAAGCACTTCGGTATATATTTAGATTATCGAATTCTGCTTCTCAAATTTTTATAGAAAATTAACTCTACGGGCACCAGAGATTTCATGACATAAGATAGACTTTTATCAACTATAAGCAGGGTCTGCATAATTGGAAATGACATTGCCAGTTCAAGACCAGTTTCAGTTACACAGAAAAACCTATCTAAAAATAGCAATTTAAAATATAGTCTAGGTTTCAACGTGTTTCTTGGAAATGTTGTGGGAAAGCATACTGCTAGAGTATTGTATAATGGATGACATTAAATTTTATTCTTGCTCGTTGCTTAAGGTTCATGAGTTTTCGTGGATCTGATCTTAGACTAGTGACAGAAAAAATTATAATAGAGATGCCATAATTAGACTAAACTTAGAATATACATCAAGCATCTATAAATGTAAGCTTAGTTCCAGGGTTTGGCTTCATTCCACATAGTCTGAGCATGGATGTTCTTCTATTCATATATTCAGAAGTTCAGGTCACAGTTGATTCATAAATTTGAGACCTACCACCCATTGTTTGGAGAAGAGAGAGTGCCCTGTTTGTTGTTGATAAGACAACACCATAATATAGAGAAATGTACTTTTCTCTCTGTTTCACTGAAATGCCCAGGACAACCTAGGTTACTGTACAGAAAATGGAAGATATTAAATGGCTGTCTGTTGAATTCATTAATTAATGGGAAGAATATGTAAATTATTGTTATTTTTACAATATGGAAATGTCCACTATATTAGATATTCCCAGTAAGAGTGTGCTGTATAAGCCAGACTCAGTGGTACATATATGCCTATAATGTAGGCACTTGGTAGGCTGAGAGAGAACTGTTAGGTCAAAGCCATCCTAGGTCACACAGTAAAACCCAATCTAAAACAAAAATAGAGTTAATAGAGTCAGATTTGAAACAAGCAGAGATCCCTGAAGGTAAACATTATAGACATATTTACTTCAAACTTTCTAAACTAAAATGCATCTTAAAATATATTGAGCATGTGTATGGATGTCTAGAATGCCTCCAACTTTTTGCAAGTATGAATAGAACAGCAATAAATATGTATCGGTAATGAAATGTGCAGCCCTTTGGATATAGATGGCTGTATGGTGGTTCCAATATGTATTATGTAATATGAACATTATACATGCTGCAAGTTCAATCATTTATATAATCTCATCTTTGTCCTCCCTCTCACTCTCTCCACTATACGTTTCTCTCCTCTCTCTCAATTATATTTCCTTTTGTGTCTCCTTTATTCCTTCTGTTTGCATCTTTTATTTATCTCTTTCTTTTAATTAAATTAAAACAAGAACATTTTGGCACTTTTTTGTTTTTAAAAGTCTTAGCATTGCCGTGTTTAATTTTTTAAAAGCAGGTAATTTCAATATTTCATATGATTTTTCCTTAGGGAAAAACTCTGACCATGATTTAGTTAGGTCTATTTTTTTTTTCATTTCTGTACTGGTTGGTTTTGTGTGTCAACTTGACACAAGCTGGAGTTATCACAGAGAAAGGAGCCTCCCTTGAGGAAATGCCTCCATGAGATCCAATTAGTGATGAAGGGCATTTTCTCAATTAGTGATCAAGGGTGAGAGGGCCCAGCCCATTGTGCGTGGTGCCATCCCTGGGCTGGTATCCTGGGTTCTATTAGAAAGCAGGCTGGGCAAGCCAGGGGAGACAAGCTAGTAAGCAGCACCTTTCCATGGCCTCTGCATCAGCTCCTGCCTCCAAGTTCCTGCCCTGTGTGAGTCCTGACTTCCTTTGGTGATGAACAGCAATGTTGAAGTGTAAGCTGAATAAACCCTTTCCTCCCCAACTTGCTTATTTGTCATGATGTTTTGTGTAGGAATAGCAACCCTGACTAAGACAATTTCTCAAATTAAAAGGGAAAAGAAAAAAAGCTCTGGTTTGAAAAGTGAAGAGCACTATACTGTGTGTGTGTGTGTGTGTGTGTGTGTGTGTGTGTGTGTCCCCGTCCCTGTCTCTCTCTCCTTCCCTCCTGCACCTCACAGCCTCCTGAACAACGTGTATACTATTTTCACAAGCCAGTACCATGATGGTAGCTGCCCCAGAAATGTTATTGGTCAGGCAATGAGGCCAAAACACCAACCAGACTCAGGAACTCTGAGCNGTGCAGAACGTACATGACAGAAGTTAACTAAACTTAAAGCCCAGGACACAGCATCTTGAGCTGTTATCAGAGAGATGGAAGGCACAGGCTTTCCGAGCTAGATTGCTGCCCTCACCTGTGTGACCTTTACTGTGTATGGCCTGGGTTCTGTTTCCTTCTTCTCTTTGAAACAATAGGTAGGGACTGGGAAGGAGGCTCTATGCATGGAAGCACTTGCTGTGCCAGGCGTGGGTCTGACTTCTGCTCCCAGCATCCACCTAAAACCTTGGGTGTGCCCATGCTCACACAAGTCTCTAACTCTAAAGTGGGAGGCAGGTTAGATGCAGGAAGATGCCTGCAGTTCATTGGCCTCCAACCTAACCAAGAAAAAGTGAGTTTCAGATTCAGTGACAGACGCCCCCTCTCAAGACAATAAAGTGAAGAATAATAGAAAATAGGAACCGTCTTCTGGCCTCTGTGCTTATGCAAGGATGAACACTTGTGTGTGTAGCATGAATATACGTACACTCACATACACACACACACTCATACACACACAGAGATGGTTATACTTGCAGAGTAGGTGTGAGGACTAAATGAATTAGAATTACATAAAGCACTTACACTATTTAGCCCTTGTCTGAGGATACGTGCTATAATAAATATTTGTTATTGTTACCATTATTATTAACTGAATTTACTCACTAACTCAAGTTGTTATTCCCATACTTGGCATTTACAGCTAAACATATCCTTTGTTTTTCCTCTATTCTCATTCAGCTTCCAAACAGAACAGCCCTGTTCCAGTCTTCCCAGTGCCTTGGTTTAAAAATCAGCACCTTATTCACTATGCACTTGTCTGGACCCCCCCCCATTCCTCTCTGTGTAACCGCCGGTCAAATGTATGTTCAAGGCCATCCTGCCTAGTCACGTTTACCTGGCTTTCTCTCTTCCAGAATGACAGTGGCAGGTTTCAGTCAAGACTGCCCATCCTTTGTCCTGTTTGCCGACAATGGCATCTGTCCATTCTGAGAATTGTTCCCTCGGGGCCATGTGTCTCAGAAACCTGGGCCCCTCTGCCATCCTATCATTCCCAAGTCCAGGTAATGTTCCCTTCAAGTACAATCCTCCCTCTGCATCACCCAGGGCTTTGTTTCAATGTTCTTTAGTAACACCAAACACAGTAGATGCGCAGGTCCCTCCTATGAAGTACCCTGGTGTTTGAATGTAACCTTTACACATCCTCTGTACACTTTAATTCATATTTACATCAGTTGTAATACTTAATACAGCATAAATCAACTGCTGCCGTGCTATATTTCAGGAAATAATGACAAGGGAAGAAAAAAAAAAAAGGTGTGCATGTTTAACACAGTAGCAATCTTTTCCCAATAGCTTTTTATTCACAGTTGGTCAGCTTGCAGATGCAAATGCCTACTAATGCAGTGGGCTCCTCTACTACAAACTGGAGTGAAAAAGATCTCCTTGCTCTCTAGCACAGAGGTGTAATGTTCGCTGTGTTCCGGAAAAAGCCAGTATCCACAGCCCAGTCCCAGGAAAAAGATAGAGCGGCAGAAGAAAAGAAGCAAAGGAATAATTCAGAGGAGAGATTAAAAAGCCTGATGTTCCTCCCTGGTTTTAAAGGTTCCTGATGCTAGGCCTCCCAGCTCCATTACCCAGATGTACTGATATGTGTCAGGGAAGTCCTTCCTTATGCCTTTGGCTAGTTTAACTGTTCACAGTCTGGCACGGCTACTGACAAATATACCCTTCCCCTATTGACAGGCCTCGGTCCCAATGCCAAGCTATTTTCAGCTTTAATTATATGACTTGTCCTTGTTCATTATCCGTAGGACCATTGAAGAGCGACTAAAGTAAGTGATTCACTGCTGACACACGACGTTTTCTTGAGCAGCCATTAATTAGCAAAATAGCACTTGAACATAAATTGTTAAGAAGTGTCAGCAAATAAAACCTTCATCGGAATCTTGCTCTCCCTTCTTGTGTATGCACCTTGCTGAACTGCACAAGGCAATTTCCAGCTTTAATTTGGAGCTTATCAGAAAAACAGAGTATTAAATTAATCTTGAAGAATTGAGCCTAAGTGTGCTTCACCTCCTGTCCTTTCTCTCTCCTCCAGAAACAAGAAATGACCTGAGCCTGCACATTTATCTTCTCCAGCCTCCAAGTCCGGGACCCTCGAATACAAGAATCATTTAGGACAGCTTGGCTCATATTTAAGGAAGTCAGGACACAGTGAATATGAATCCATACATGCAATTTATCATGCCTGATGTGGAATAAGGAAACAAGAATAAAACACTCTAGGCTGCAGTGACCAATGACGATGCCGCTCCTCACTCCCACGTGTTTTGAATCTCACCAGTTTGTTGTGCTCCAACCACTACCTGCAACTGCCTGCATCTCTGAGCCTGGGGAGGTATTGTACAAGTCAACTTGACCAGAGCAAGCAGTCTGTAAGTGCCAGGAAGTCACGAACCTCCTTCACCTATGCACCCTGCTATAACACA
Organism: Mus minutoides; assembly: GCA_902729485.2. NCBI lineage: Eukaryota > Metazoa > Chordata > Mammalia > Rodentia > Muridae > Mus > Mus minutoides. Next base: position 76,249 of record CACVCL010018959.1, on the reverse strand, counting down.
GATGCTATAACACCACAGCCCTCAAATAGTGACTTCTAGAAAAGCCTTTATAAAGACTCCACAGATCCTCTGATGAGAGACAGTACTGAGACAGAGGAACGGCCAGTTAAAGAACCAAATAAGTGAGCAATGTTTTAACCTTTCCTTTATGCCTTCTCTGTTTTCCCGTCAGTATTCTCTGTGTGTTTCCTTGAAAACAAATCAGAAGTATCTGTGTATTTACATCTTTGTTTCAATATTTCCAAACTAAGACTATACCCTCAAAGAACTCACATTCTACTTAGGAAAACCAATCTGCAACTGGTAGCTGTTTAACAAATAAAGCCAGACTGGGGATACATTTAAACCCATGGAAGGAGTTACAGAGAAAAAGTTTGGAGCTAAGATGAAAGGATGGACTTTCCATAGACTACCCACCCAGGGATCCATCCCATAATCAGCCACCAAACCCAGACACTATTGCATATGCCAGTAAGATTTTGCTGAAAGGACCCTGATATAACTATCTTGAGTGAGGCTATGCCAGTGCCTGGCAAATACAGAAGTGGATGCTCACAGTCATCTATTGGATGGAACACAGGGCCCCCAATGGAGGATCTAGAGAAAGTACCCTAGTCGCTGAAGAGGTCTGCAATCCTATAGGTGGAACAACAATATAAACTAACCAGTAACCCCAGAGCTTGTGTCTCTAGCTGCATATGTAGCAGAAGATGGCCTAGTCGGCCATCATTGGGAAGAGAGGCCCCTTGGTCTTGCAAACTTTATATGCCCCAGTACAGGGGAACACCAGGGCCAAGAAGTGAGAGTGAGTGGGTAGGGGAGAAGAGGGGAGGGGTTGTGTATAAGGGACTTTTGGGATAGCATTTGAAATGTAAATGAAGAAAATATCTAATAAAAAATGAAAGAAAAAAAAACCAAAGGAGATGTTCCTGGGGCTGGAGAGATGACTTTCTTGGTCAAGTACTTGCCAGATCCCCAGCACCCATGTAGAAGCTTGGTATAGGAGCACCTAATTGTAATGGTTATATGAGAAGGCAATGGCAGTTGGGTTCCTGGAGCTCACTACCTAGGCAATATAACTAATTGGCAAACTCCACATTCAGAAACCATCCTTCAAAAAATAAGGTGGGGAGGGATTGAGGATACTGCACATCAATGTGTGGCCTCTATCTGTACATACACAAATGTTCATACACACACACACACACACCGGGGTGGGGATTCCCATTATTGTTATCTCTAAGATCTTTTTCTCTATCTATAAATAATTATGCTATATAAGATATACTATTGATGGTGTTTACACTGCTGCTCTGGCTACCTTCTGTCATGTCCATCCCTTCTCCTCTCAGGCAGGTTAAATCTTCTCCCCTCACTTTGTGTGTATTTGAAGGACAGGCACATGATGGCTACACACGATGTGATGAGAGTACAGGACATTGGGTGTGGTGCTCTATCAGTCTCAGGACAGGGTCTCTCACTGAATCGAGAGCTCGTGATTTTTGGCTTAGATGGATGGGCAGCAAGCCTCTGAGATCCCCCTGTCTCTGCCAAGGATAGAGCTATAGTTACAGGTATATACAGGTATATATGGCCATACCTAACGTTTATGTGAGTACTGAATATCCAAATGCAGTTCCTTGTGTTTGCACAGTAAATACATTGACCCAATAGGACTTGTGTTCATTTCCCATAACTTGTGTAAAAGCCAGGTTGCTTGTGCATTGTTATAATCCTAGAGGTATTACAGAAAATGTGGTACATTTACACAATGGAGTACTACTCAGCTATTAAAAACAATGAATTTATGAAATTCTTGGGCAAATGGATGTATCTGGAGGAAATCATCCTTAGTGAGGTAACCCAATCACAAAAGAAGTCACTTGATATGCACTCACTGATCAGTGGATATTAGCCCAGAAACTTAGAATACTCAAGATACAACTTACAAAACACAAGAAAATCAAGAAGAACAAAACCAAAGTATGCATACTTCATTCCTTCTTATTATAGAGAACAAAACACCCATGAAAGGAGTTACAGAGACAGAGATTGGAGCTAAGACAAAAGGATGGACCATCCAGAGACTACCCCACCCAGGGATCCATCTCATAATCATCCACCAAACCCAGACACTATTGCATATGCCAGTAAGATTTTGCTGAAAGGACCCTGATATAACTATCTCGAGTGAGGCTATGCCAGTGCCTGGCAAATACAGACGGGGATGCTGGTAGTCATCTATAGGATGGAACACAGGGCCCCCAATGGAGAAGCTAGAGAAATTACCCAAGGAGTTGAAGAGATCTACAACCCTTTATGTGGAACAACAATATGAACTAACCAGTACCCCCAGAGCTCATGTCTCTAGATGCATATGTAGCAGAAGATGGCCTAGTCGGCCATCACAGGGAAGAGAGGCTCCTTGGCCTTACAAACTTTATATGCCCCAGTACAGGGGAATGCCAGGGCCAGGAAGTGGGAGTGGGTGGGTTGGGGGGAGGGTTATAGGGAACTTTGGAGATAGCATTTGAAATGTAAATAAAGAAAATATCTAATAAAAAATAATCCTGGAGGTATATAAATACTCATAACACTTATTAAAAAGAGAGGTAGTAGGATGCCTGGCCATCCATCTACCCACTCAGCAAGCTCCAAGCCAATGTGAGAGCCTTTGTCTCAAAAACACAAAGTAGGTGGTTGCAGAGTAATGACATCCAACATTGACCTCTGCCCTCCACACACGTGCACATACATAAGCATGTGAACCATACACACACGCTCTCCTACTAGGTTGGAAAGGCATATGCATTGATAACTTCCTTTCTCCTCCTCTGAAAGTCCCCAGGGTTTTGCCAGGATGCCCAATAGCCAATATACGCATCTTCTAATTGTTTCCAATTAAAGTACAGGCATGGAATTTAATGCCGTAAGTAATCAAATTTCAGATTGAGGTTAAGGTGAGATGTAGAATTAGATGGTGATCTCCTAGATTCAGGTCTAGCAATTGGACCCAGGTCATCTAGACAGATGTTATTGAAGTGACCTAGTAGTTCATACTCGTTCCAAGTCCCCCTTCCAACTTCGGAGAAATTTCTGGATGAGTGAACTGGTATAACTCTGAAGAGTGCCCCCCTTTGAAGTGGTGCGTGTTTCAGTGTGACACTCTGACCCCTCCTAATCCCTTACTCAGAGGTCTGCTACTATCTGGAAGGGAGGATGAGAAAGTAAGTAGGCATTCAGACTGCCGGGCACCCGGGGTATGGGCTGAGCATCCCCAGAGACTTAAAGTACACCTGAGGACTATGAAAAGCATATCTTGAACCAGATCTGCCCTCCAAGTTCATTATGCATGATTACTGCTTTATAAAGATTCCCTCTGTTCCATCCTGGACGTCCTTACTTGAACCCAAAACACACACAGAAGAAGAGATGAAAAGAAAGAATTGGAGCATTTAACAGCACACTTGGAAATTTAAAGTGATCTAAACAAAAATAGGCTGTCATTATAACTAATTATATTTTTGGTTTGAACGTGAACTTTGTCTCTAATCCAAAGTGAAAAATCGCACATGCATTCATCATTTTCTAGAGCACACACCCCACTCACCATTTTGAATTCTACATTTTCCCCCCTCCGTCCGCACTCTCTCTTTGTCGAAACAGTCAGACAAAACAAACATGAAGATAATAGCACAATAACAAAAGGACATGAATAATGGGAATGTCTCCTCAGTCAGTATTTTTGCTTCTACTAAGGATTACACTATGATAAATATTATTACCCTCAAGATCAATGAAATGAAGAATCTGCCAAATCTAACTCAATGCCAGGAAAATCTATATTGTATTTACAGAATCCAGGTGGAAAGACACAGCATTCGTAGCACAAAGTGCTCATATTCTTTTTTCTCCACTCTCCCCTCAATTTCTTCCCAATCCAAACTATTTACAAGACTCATCGGCAGAAAGCTCCTCATTTTTTTTTGAGCTGATACTATAATCACTAAAGAAAACACTTGGAAGACTGTGCATCAGCCGTCCTTAAAACCAGGGCTCAGAGGGGATGTGCATCCTGAAGGCATTGCTTCTTCCTTCTTCTCCTGCCACTCTCCCTGAAAGAGTTAATTTGTTACTGAAATACTTTCAGCCCATCTACATTATGAGCCGGCAAACTGAGTGGATCAAATGGATTTGTAAACATTTACTGGCTGTTTTGGTAAAGCTATGCAGTACAATCACAGAGTCCTAAGTCTTGCCTTCATGAGCCGTGCAAAATTCCCCGGGTCAGTATTTACATTTTCAGCAGCTTATTAAGCTTCTAGATTCGGTGATTCAATCAGCTCCACGGAATCCACTTCGGTATAACGATGCTGAACCAGAAATGATGGAGGGCGAATAGGTTCAATTTAGTCAGCCTGCAGTCCCACTAGTCCACCACTTTACCCTTCATTCACTTCTGAATTTGGATACATCACAGGCAGCCAGAAGACCCAGAATAGACTTTGTAATGAACTTAACAGCCAAAACGAATCAGGGATATTTAGAGGAAAGTATGAGGAATCTTAAGAGGTGAGCGGCCACCAGTTCCCAGAGTGAGGTAACCTATCATCATGGGAGGAGTCATCGGCATAGCCAGTGATTCGAAAATGGAAGCACAACGGACACTTTGGCAGATTGTCTGGGTCATGATCACAGTATGTCTTGGAGAATTAAGTAGAAGTAAGAGACATCTTTTCCATTACCAGAGGCTGATTCTTCACCTGATATCCAAAAGGAGGCAATGATTTTCAGAAATCATTTTTTTTATTTTTTTAATTAGATATTTTCTTTATTTACATTTCAAATGTTATCCCCTTTCCTGATTTCCTCTCCTAAAACTCTCTATCCCATCCCATATCCCCCTGCTCACCAACCCACCCACTCCTGCTTCCCTCTCTGGGCATTCCCATATACTGGGACATCAATCTGCCTCAGGACCAAGGACCTCTCCTCCCATTGATGTCTGACTAGGCCATCCTCTGCTACATATGTGGCTGGAGTCGTGGGTCCCTCCATGTATCTTCTCTCTCAGAGAACACTAAAAGAAATGTGCAGAGATGTGAATAACTATAAAGGTACAAAATGTCTAAATGTCTCAAACAACATGACCTTCACCAAATAAAAGTCAAGACTGGCCCAAACCCAAAGTTATGAACTCTCTTGACCCCCAAATAGGAGGCTACATGTAAGCTTGGGAAAATAAGACAGTGGACTTAACAGAAGAATGACTACAGCATTTCAGAGGAAGGATCAAAACAGGTGAACTCATGTGTGCCTGCTTGCCTTCTCTGTAACTTGAACAAAAAACCTACCCAACCCTTCAATGGATAAAGACTGATCTCATAGTTTGATAAAGACACATAAGGGTTATCTTAGAAAAAATGAATAAAATTATGACTAACTATAGAGTATTATTTTATTTATTCTTTGGGAACTTCATACATATACATAATGAAATATGATTTCATCTATGCCCAGTTCACACCAACTACTCCTTTTTTCCCCTAAAACATCCCCCTTCCAATACCTCCACACTTTTCTTTTTTGATAGCTCATTAAGACAAATTGGGACTGCTGATACATACAAAGGTATAGTGACATCCACTGGAGCACAGGAAGCCTTCTAGCAGCCATGCCAATGAAGAAGAATGATTTCTCCTTCCCACAGAAACAATAAACTGTGTTCACTTCGGCAGCACATATACTAAAATTGGAACAATACAGAGAAGATTAGCATATCCCCTGCGCAATGACACACAAATTCATGAAGCGTTCCATATTTTTCATAAAATGTGTGTTATACCATGCCTGGCAAAGACTGTGTAAGTCAATTTATTTCCTTGCCTAATTAAATTAATTTTGGCCTGGTGCTTATTCATGATTCTTCTGTCATTCTTTCCTTGCCTTTGTTGATAACAGGAATGCTTAACAGTGAATTGAGGACCTTTTTAGAGTCATTTTGTCTATCCAATAATCAAAAATCTCATTCTTTATTTGATCTGTGGTTCCCAAATGTTAATTCAGAAGAGACCCAAGAGGTTGGAGAGGTGGCTCAGGGGTTAAGAACACTGGCTGCTCTTCCAGAGTACCCTGGTTCAATTCCCAGCACCCACATAGCAGCTCACATCTGTTTATAACTCCAGTTCCAGAAAATCTAATACCATCACACAGACATACAGGTAAGCAAAACACATTTTTAAAAAAAAGAATTATCTGACCCAGAACATGAGTAGCTGTTCATTTAATAAAATGACTTTATTTGCTTAGATTTGTGCTACAGTAATGTTCTTCCTGCCGAAGAAAGTCTTGAGATGTCCTCTTATAGAAATGTTGGATTTTGCCTTGTCAGAGACATACTTTTTAAACAATATAAATTTTCTAATTTATGCAGCTTCAGAAAAACATTAATTTTTTATATCAAAACTGCAAGAATAAAGGTCAGTTGTATTGCCATAAAAAAAACCTATAAGCTGACACTATCCCCTCAGTCAGAGAAGCAGCCTAGAGACCACCAGAGACCACCAGAGACCACCTCCCCATCTATGGCTGACGTATGTGTGGTTAGCTCTTACACAGGCATGATACAAGTAACTACAGTTCCTGTGGATTCGTATATACAATAACCACAACATGTTCAAAAGACACTTCACTACACTCCTCCCACACTCTGTCTCCTGCTTTTTTTTCCTGCCTCCTCTTTCACAATGTTTCATGAGCTTCAGAAGCAGCAGGGGCCGAGGAATTAATAAAGAATTCCCCCTGTGCTCATGTCTCTAGCTGCATATATGGAAGAAGACGGCCTAGTTGGCCATCATTGGGAGGAGAGGCCCCTTGGTCATACAGACTCTATATGCCCCAGAACAGGGGAATGCCAGGGCCATTACGTGGGAGGGGGTGGGTAGGGGAGCAGGGCGGGGACGCGGGAGGGTAAGGGAAAATTTCTGGATAACATGTGAAATGTAAATGAAGAAAATATCTAATAAAGAGNAAAGAATACACCAATTGGTTATTCTATACTAAGTGGTCAGCCCTGAAAACATGCATACAAGTAACATTATATAGGCTGAGAAGAATTAGGAACATCTATTCATTTGTATATGTTCTGTCTGTGCATACATATGTATATGTATATATATATATATATATATATATATATATATATATATATATATATATATATATATATGTGTGTGTGTATGAACATGTATATGTATATATGTGTGTATATATACATGTATAATGTATGTGAACATGTATAATGTGTATGAACATGTATAATGTGTATGAACATGTATAATGTATATACACAAATTTGTATTTGTTCATATATGTATATATGTATATATGTATATATAATGTATATATACATATTTGTATATGTTCATATATATGTACATCTGTTTGTACATGTATATGTATATATACATATATATGTTGACATATGTAAATGTATGTATATATTATATATGAACATATATAATGTATGTATATATATACATTATGTGTGTGTGCATATGAACATATATGCATGTAATAAGATTTCATGATAAAAGAAGTCAGGAATTAGAAAGAGAATAAGAAGAGGTATGAGGGAAGGTTTAGTGTGAGGAAAAGAAAGGAAGAAATGTTGAAATTATATTATAATCTCAAAGAAAAGAAGCTTTTCTGACCAAGGTTAAGAGTAGCCTGTCTATGTGTATAAGCATAAATATTTAGAGGGCAATTTGACAACACGACCATTTTACAGTAACAGGCATGAAATTTGTTCCTGCAGAGTAGGCCTCAAATTCAATGAGAAAGCAGTTGATTACTTCATAACAACCATTCAACTATTGAACAATTGGGCGCATCTTGCCAGGCAGGCAGGCACTAAGCATCCAGTTCAGGACATTGACTTTCTTCCTTCCCCTACAGCTTGTACAGAATCTCCTGGCACTATGAAAGGCAGCAAAGCATGCTTCCAAAATTTGTTTTTAGAACCAAAGGGGAAAAAAATCTTTGTATGTACAGAGAAGTAAAGAGAAAGATAATAACATGTAATTATTCAAAACATCAGACAAAATATTCTCTGGGTGCAGATATTTAAGATCCAAATGCTGAATGAGAGGAACAAATGCCCCCCTCACTGTGTTACATTTGGCTCCGTATGGAAATTGAAGAAATGGGACAATACTGTATGTGAGAGAAGAGAGAGGGACAGAAACCAAGGACTGAGACAGACAGACAGACAGAAGTGTTAAGGCACAGGATCACATGACACGAGATACACAAGCCCAACATCTGCAGACTGGCCATCACACTGAAACCAGGAAAACTTCGGTGGTACACTCCAAGTCCAAACAGTGTCCCCTGGCAGAACTTCCCCTAGCTCAGGGTGGGTCAATCTGGTTTGTTCCAGCTTTCAGTTTTCGATGACGCCCACACACATTATTAAAGGCAATTAGTTTGGTACAAAGACTCCTAGTTTAAATGTTAGTTTCATACGAAAACACCTTCACAGAAGCATTCAGAATAACGTTGGCTGTACATGTGAGCCTGTGACCTAGCCAAATTGACACAAAAACTTAACCATCACATTTAATGGAGGAACAGCAGGTCTTAGCCATGTCAACTTTCTTTTCTGGCTTACAAATTCCTTATCCCCAGGAAAATACCTACCAGCATGTTATCATTGACTTCTGAGCCTAAAAGACATGGAAAGCAAAGCTGTATGGAATAGATGGACCACCGTTTCAGGGTTAAGAAGACCTGGAATCTAATTGCATGTCTGGATTCTAGTGTACCTGAATTCTTTAACAGAGGTACACTTCAGTTTCTGAAACTCGAGAGGACTGAATGTAAAACAGATGACCTCTGAGTTACCCTCTAACTTCAATCATAACCTCCCTCACCAAAGACCAGCAATGGCCCTCCCTCCTTCCTTGGACCTATATTTCAGTCCATAGTCACACTCATTTAAAATGTCAATTTGGATATTGGATAGTAGATTGTGCTCATTTCAAATTCTCTTTCCAGTTTCGTCATTCATTTTACTGCTTTTAGAAGTAGAACGTGTATCTCTTCTCATTCATTTGCCTAAGATCAAGTGTAGTACCTGTTATCAGTTTAAAAGTGGCACATGTGCTTCAAATAATGGTAATGGTGGGCACCATCAGTGTCAGCAGCAGTCTGGCCAAAGTAACCCTGAACCACACTGGCAGATTTTCTCAGCTATAGAGGGTAAAATGTTTTCATTTCCAGAACACGATAATTTAGGTCCCAAAGACAGGAGTGATAATAAAAGCATATACTCCTCATTGGACAAAGAGGTTCTTGGGAGTTTTCTATTTAAAATAAAAAGGTTTGTTTAAGACAAACAGAAAAGACTTGGAAGCAATAAATTTAGTAAAATTATAGCCATATCTCCTCATAGCAGGAATAATTTCACAACATTGATGGGCAAAGGTGTCTTTGTGAGAGCTTTGAGATTCAGGTAGGGAAATATAAGCTCTAAGACTGAGGAAGGACACATATAGGAGACTCATACCCAGATGACAGGCTTCTAGATTCAGAAATATGCCTGTTCCTCTGTGAATTTTGACATTGCCCTAACAGCCCTAGGATCTGCAACTGGAACCATCTCTTAGCAGATGGTTAAAGGATCTTTCTATATCCATGCCTTGAGCTATAGGTCCACTAGTTCCTAGGTCCTGGCTGTGAACTCTGAAGTGTCTTTGTAACTCTGTCCTTGTAGCACTCGGCTCCAGTCCAAGAGCAATCCTGTCTATGAAGACAAAGGAGGTTAAAAAAAAAAGATAGCTTATCCTTCACCTACAGGCAAACTAGTTAACCACAGCCTATAACATATCATTGTAATCATGAGCTGGTGTTTTTCTGCTACAGTCTTGCAGACACACTGTCTACCTGGCCAACTCACCAGAAGACATGGCTGTTGATCCTCCCAGAAACAGAACGGCAAAATATTACCCTTCAAGGTTGGACCATGAAGCAGCTACCCTGTAATCGCTTCTAATCCCTCTCATCCATGGTATAAGCTAGGTCTAACCAACCAGAAAAACCAATGGAAGCACTACCAGGAATCAAGAGGAATTTGGCGTTGATATATAGAATACTTTTACCACTGATCAAACCTATGAACATCCATATCCTACGAACAGCCCTACTAACCAAGTTCCTAGAGGCATTCTACTTCTATAAAAGACCATATAGGACACAAACCCCAACCAGTCCCCTATCCACAGCCTCAGTGAACTTAAGATCTAGCAGCGCTCAAATGACATAGTTCGAATCTCATTTGACTATAACATTACAGGCAATCTCCTCAGCTCAGAAAATCAGGAATAAGATTTTTTGACCTGACAAAATTAATGAGGAAAACTAAAAAGAGCCCTGGGGCGAATGGGGGCCTTCTACTATTATTCTGCTAGATGAATATAACAAAAGATGACTCTTAATGACTTGTTCCTATATGTGTAAATTGGTGAACCTCTCAAACCTCATCAGAGAAGCGTCTTGCAGTAGATGGTAATTGTCACAAAGGTCTACCAGTAGACAACATACAGAAACTGGAAGACTTTGGAGTGCCCCACCCTAAATGGAATGTCTATTGCACACCCTTCAGGTCAAGGCTCAAAGATTAATGTGGAGAAGGAAACAAAAATACTGTGAGAGCCAGAGGTGGAAAATAGCCTCAAAGAAACACCATTTCACAAGCACAAGCCCTACAGAATCCCATCACATAAAGGGGGCATAGGTTCAAACTCCATCTGCTAGCCAAGAAGCTAGTAGCAATCCCTAGCTATTGAGAATTGCGTTGATTAACGAGCAATGGAAAGGGCCCATTTGCTAGGGATTGGGTCCTGGTTTGTATGTAAAAATCAAGCTGAGCAAACCATGAGGAAAATCAGGTTTCCCAATAAAGTCTCACTGGATATAACAACTACACTCCAAGGCAGAGGTCCTGTCCTGCTCAGGAGGAGTTGGCCAACGCAAACCAGACTTCATATTCTTTTGTGTTGTTACTTTATGAAATAATAAACATGACATTTAGTAGGTAGGGAGGTGGGGAAGGATGTGCAAGGAGTTGGCAGAGGGGACGGAATATGATTAGAATGTAGTGTATGAAACTTTCAAATAATAACAAATAATTTTTTTTAAAAAGAGTCAAGCAAAAATTCTAGAATTGAATAATTGTGGTATAGGACAGAAAATGCCAGGAAAATTCAGTAGCAAAACTAACAATGCAGAAGAATTAGCAAACTCAAGCTAGATCATTTTAACAACAATAATTGGAAGAATAAAGGAGAAGAAAATGAATGAGGAGACGGGGAGAACTACAACCAAGTATACAAATTTATGATCTTTGGGACTCTACCCACACAGAAGAGGACAGGGGAGAGTGGTTATTAATAGAAATGATGGGAGAAATCGTTTCAGATCTTGGGAGATATCTTAGTTTGAGTTTCTAGTGCTGTGATAAGAAAACACCACAGCTGAAAACAACTTAAGGGTTTATTTCATCTCATACTTCCAGGAAACAGTCCACCACTAAGGGAGTCAGGGCAGCAGCTCAAACAGAGAAAGTTCCTGTAGCCAGGAACTGAAGCAGAAGCCATGGAGAAACGCTGCTTACTGGCTTGCTCCTCGTTGCTTGCTCGGTCTGCTTTTATATACAGCCCAGAACTTCACCCACCATGGGCTGGGCCCTTCCCATCAATCATTAATCAAGACAATACTCCAGAGCTACCTACAGGCCAATCTTTGGAAGCTTTTCTCAAGATTTCTTCTTCCCAGGTATATTTAGAAGACAAAAACCAACCTGTGCAAGACTTATAAACATCTAGATTCATGAATCTCAAAGGACCCCAAGAAAGATCTTCCCAAAATAACTCTATAAGAACAATGACTATAATCAAGTTGTCAAAAACGACAAAGAAAATTTGAAATACAGGAGAGAAGAAACTTGCTACATACAATGCACCTTCCATAAGGGTATCAGTAAATTTCTAAGCAGAAACTTTGCAGACCAAGACGAAATAGACAAAGATGGTCACAGAGTTTTAAAAGGAAAAAAAAAATATGCCAATTAAGTCTCCTATACATAAAAAAAAAAAATCCACTGTCCTTTAAAAAGGAAAGATCAAGATATTCCCAGACCAAAATAAAACAGCTAAGTTCATCATTGCTGAACCTGCCTTACAAAAAAAATGCTAGTGGAAATTATTCGGGTTGAAATTAATTAAATATGCAAATTAATAAAATGAAGGTATATTAAAGAAAAAAAATCACTGGTAAAGGTAAACACAGAGGACTCTATCATAATAATGGTATGCAAGTCTCTCAACTCTGGCAGAAAGTTACTATAAATGAAAAGTAAGACATAATCAAGATAAAATAAGAAGAGAAAAAACAAAAGTATGAATGTCTCGTGTGCAAAACAATTAACCACACAATTAAGTTGTAGTCAGAGACTGTTTTATCGTAAGACTCGTGGTAACCACAAAGAAAAGACCTCTAGCAAATATTACAAAATACACAGAGAAGTGACTCAAGACAAATCATAACAGAAATGAATTAACATATTGCTAAGGAAAACAGATTTAAGAGATAAAAACACTGTCATACATAGACGCCCTTTGAAGGAACTCTTTTTTTTTTTTTTTTAAGGAATTCTTAAAAGGTGTTTTGTTGCAAAGCCAAAAATCCAGGAGAAAACAATAAAGGATTGGTAAATAATGGTGGGGCCAAAATAATGTATTGCTATTCATGAAAATGAAGGAGAAATTATAAATGATATGATAATGAAATGAATGACAAATGAATATATATGGATGACATATATATTAACTAATTAGATTTATATAAATGAAACCGTGGGATAATGAAATTTGGGAGAAGAGACTAGACTGAGCTGAAGAAAGCCAGAATGTGCTGAGGTTCTTAAACTTTTCAGTGAAAGACGAGAGATGCTAACCAACAGGAGAAAATAAGCATCTAGTATTGGCCCTGCTGCATGAGGAGCAGAGCAGGAGAACAAAGATAAAATGTTAGCCTTCGAAATACGAGAAAATGTTGCATTGTCCCAATAGAGGGTCTATGAGAGACAGAGGGAGGAAGAGAGAGAATTACAGAAATAAATTATTTTCAATTTGAGAAACATTTTAACACTAAGCATGATAATCTGAGTTCAATGACATAGTAGAAGAGAACTTCAGATTTTCGTCTGACCTCTGTGTGTGTACACTGTGGCATGTGTGCACCCCAAACACACGCTTGCACCCACAAACACACACACACACACACACACACACACACTTAAAAATCATTAAAAATAAAGGCTAGGAAGATGGTTCACTGTTGAGAGCACTGGCTGCTCTTCCAGAGGAACAGCTTTGATTCCCAGCACCCACCTGGCAGCTCACCACCCTCTGTAACTCCAGTCCCAGAGATCCAGTGGCATCTTCTATCCTCTTCAGGCACAGGACACGAGTGTGATACAGACGAGCCCGGAGGAAGTAGCAATGCACATAAAAATATAATAGTAAAATGTAAATTAATAAATAGAATAATCATAAAATGTGGGCTAGCATTTTTTAATCACCTAATCCTGCTTCATATGTTCCTGGAATCAATTTTTCAATATCCGTTTTTTTCTAACTCTTTTATTACCTTACAAATTGAAATCATGAAGGATTCATGAAATACCTATTTCATTTTGGTTGATTCTTCTTTCCCTGTTCTCATCCCCCAGCTCCTGGTCCCGTGAACCCGTCTCTTCCAGTATCCACCGCTCTCTTTTATTCTATTCTCCTCCACATGTCTCTCTCATAAAGCTTTTTTCTTTTTCCCTTATGAGCCGCTTTCTGGTTTCCTCCCTTTCCTCCATAGATACCCCCCACCTAGAAAGACATGCCCAACACTTAGAGGCTGTGATCTGAATTTCTAGCCATCAGCTAAATGCAAATAAAACCAATTTGAAATTTCCTCTAATAGAACTGCCACTGTCTCATTATCTCAACAGTATCGATGACAGATGAGGTAAGAGGGAACCCACATGCCCAGTTGGTGGGAGTGTGAACAAACGCATTTGTCTTTATGAGAATGGGGAACTTTGCTTTATGTTTTCCAGTTCTGCCCTTTTTTTTTTTTTTTTTTTTTTGGCAAAACATCTGCATTACCCTCACAGAGTTAAAAAAATTCTGAGTTATTTAGGAAAACCACAATATTAAGTCTTGGTAAAGGTTTTAAGTCATTAGGTAAGCATAATACAAACTAAATCCCCCAAAGTGATCACAGAGAAAGAAATTATTCATTCATATGGGTAGACCCTTGCATATTGGGAAACATGTTTGTTTCTCTTTAGTTTAAAGTTATTTTGTAGCTATTGTAAAGTCAGATGTTGTTATGATACAACCTAGAATACATGCCTACCCTCGTGTATCCAGAAAGAAGGTTGGCCAGCATTTCATTTTTTAAAAAATATTATCGCTATTTGCAGATGATATGATAGTATATATAAGTGACCCCAAAACTCCACCAGAGAACTCCTAAACTTGATAAACAGCTTTAGTGCAGTAGCTGGATATAGAATCAACTCAAACAAATCAATGGCCTTTCTCTATACAAAGGATTAACTGGCTGAGAAAGAGAACAGGGAAACATCACCCTTCACAATAGTCACTAACAGTATAAAATATCTTGGTGTGACTCTTACGAAGGAAGTGAAAGATTTGTATGACAAGAACTTCAAGTCTCTGAAGAAAGAAATTGAGGAAGATCTCAGAAGATGGAAGGATCTCCCATGCTCATGGATTGGCAGAATCAATATAGTNGAAGTGGTTGCTCACAGTCAGCTATTAGATGGAACACAGGACTCCCAAGGAAGGAGCTAGAGAAAGTACCCAAGGAGCTGAAGGGGTCTTCAACCCTATAGGTGGAAGAATAACATGAACTAACTAGTTCCCCCTGCGCTCATGTCTCTAGCTGCACATATGGAAGAAGATGGCCTAGTTGGCCATCATTGGGAGGAGAAGCCCCTTGGTCATACAGACTTTATATGCCCCAGTACAGGGGAACGCCAGGGTCATTATGTGGGAGGGGGTGGGTAGGGGAGCAGGGCGGGGATGCGGGAGGGTAAGGGGAAATTTCTGGATAACATTTGAAATGTAAATGAAGAAAATATCTAATAAAGAGAAAAAAAGATATTGCAGATATTCAAACACTCAAAAAAAAGAAATAAAATAAGTGCTAAGAAGGAAAATGTAGTATGTCTACTACACTTATCAAGAGAGAGTGTGAGCTTTCTGAAATGATGTTTTGGGCTGCCTCCCTGTGAAGCACCAGCAGCCTCCAAAACAAGTGTCACTGTCCTGCTTACACACATAAACACATGGAAAGATCCTACTGATAGAGACACCACACGCTTTGGACACAAGACATAGAAACCCCAGTCTCGAAATGACAGAGAAACTTTCAGCCTGTGGGCTAGCTCTCACGACACCAGAAGTTCTGTGCAGGTGGCTGGGGAGGATAAAAAACAAACATCCACATTCTTACCCAGTTCTGGATCCTTCATACTTCAATACTGACACACCAGACAAAACGTGCCTCCAGTAGGGTAAGCAAACACTATAATTGGAGTTGAGGTCTGTCACATAAAAGGACACTAATGCCCTGATCCATACTCGTGTAATGTTGGTCACGATCTCCTGAATACGGAAGTCATAAGTCCTAGGGTTATTAACTATTGTTATTACGTTAGATGGTCATGTTGTCAAATTACCTCATAAATATTTATGCTTACACTCATACCTGGCTTGCTCTCAGTATTGGTCAGAAATTTATTTTTGCAGTATACAGCAGTCAATGCAGAGATGTATAGCTGGTCAACATGCCAAGAATAAAAGCTTGTGAGTGCTTAGTGCTCACTGAGATATTTTTAACCCACTGACCCACTGACCCCGTATCCACACCTGACCTACTTCTCTGCAAAGGCTCAGTGAACAAAGAGAATAAGGATACAGAAAGAACAAGTAAGAGAAGACCCAGAGAAGAGCACTATCATAAGCTAATAGCAATTGTGGTTACCCACGCAAGGAGAAGCCAGCCAAAAATCTGACCTAGATGGGGGACATGCTCTCCAGACTCTGCTCCTTACTTAAGAGCTGTTGGCAGTCACCAGTGAGGAGGTAGAATAATTCTTCGTATGGGTGTGGTCACTGGTGGGTTGTCCATGCTCAACTTGACACCATGGAACCTCACCTGTGTACATATAGACAGCATTAATTGGACTTAGTGGGTTATCAAAACAACATAAAAGAACACATGGACTTGGGAAGATGCTGTTGGGGATGCCAGGGGGTGGAAAGACCTGAGGTAGATATGATGATATTTTATTATATTCATGTATAAAATTGTCAAAGAATTGAAATTTTAAAATAAGAATTCTAATATTAATAAGTTACCAGGTTTTGATTACATCTTTAAATGATGTTGTTAGTGGGAGCTGTATATATGATGCATATAAAAGCAGTTGCAAAGATGCCATAACATGTATGTGTGTGTGTGTGTGTGTGTGTGTGTGTGTGTGTGTATGTGTGTCTGAATTTCAAAGACAACATTGTATAATTGGTTCTATCTCTCTACATTTCTGTAGATTTCATGGATTGAACTCAGGCTATCAGGCTTGCGTGGCAAATGCTTTTACCTGTGAGCTATCTCACTAGTCTGTGCTTTTCAGCTTTTAAAATCTGAAGAAAAGAAAAATACTTTTTTTTCAACATGAAAAATTTCATCCTAAAATCCACAGGCCATTATAAAATGAAGATTGGCTATTATATCACTGATGGTAAGTATAGGATTTATATATGTATAAATTCCATATGGGAATTTGGGGGGAAGGTCTATAATTTTACTAGATTCTCATATGTAAGAAATCTATTAGTATTTTTTATTAGAAATCTCTGCCCTGTGGAAGTTCAAGATATTTGTACACCAAATGAACGTGCCCCGCAGGAAATATATCTGTCCAGTTGTCAGAGTGACTTGGAGTATAATATGTGCAGTAATCAAGAGACTTGTGGTGACTTTCCAAGGGATGAGCAAGTTCAAGGCTGGTTATGTTCTTTGTACATTTTCTGCATTAACATTTCCTTGATGAATATAAGTAATGTCGATAATATAAAATGTTAATTTTTAAAAAAATCTACCTTCATCCCTCAGTCAGACATAAAATTCTTCTGTCCAGTATAGCAATTAAACGCTTTCAATAATGCAAGAGGTAGCACAAGAAGGCAAAGCATCAAAATGCAAAAGGCATAAAATCTCTCAAACTAATCAGAAAATCCTGTATTCTTAGTACTGGAAATTTGCAATTCTCTCTTAAAGTCACTAATTGCTCAAACATGCAAGATATAAAAAGAGCAACAGTAAGGAAAAACCGTGAGCAGCTACTCCTAAATCAATCCTGCTATCAATTCTATTCTCATTCAGCTGCTCCCATAAAAGCTTTAAAATCTCGGCGGTAAACAGCATCCTTCACTAAAGTACCCCATCTCACTTGGTGCCCAAAGATTAATAAAAATTAAACCAAGATAATTATTTAAAAGTAGTCTCCATTGAGTGAGTCAGAGCAGGAAAGGGTTCATTCCTGTTAGTAATAATTACCTCTGGGTAAACGACTTCCACCTATTCCCTCCCTGCGGTACCTCCTTCCAGAGAGCTCTTACAGAGAAACCAATAGCCTGCTAAGGCTTATTTTGAGGTCATAATCTACTTGCTGATGTATGTCAACCTAAAAACCCTTCTTCCTATCCTTTTTTCACAAAGCTTTTCAAGATAAAGTCTTCATTATTCCCTCCCCTGGCTGAAGAAAAACATGAACAGTAGCAGGTGGTATTAATGAAGTTTTTGACCCAATGGCCACCATACAGAACATTCTCTATAATTATTCATTTACTTTTTAGGTCACCCCATTAACAAAAATACTCGAGTGCCCACCCTTCTGAAGCACCATATGAGATTCTTATAAAAGTAGACAGAGACCCCTGTTCTCTAAGTGTTGGTTGCATGGAAGATGGAAAACAAGAATCGACATAATATATTAAGGAATTGCATTGTGCCTAAATAGTTGATCATTTAAAGGACACCACTAAGGAATGGTGGGATAAGGTAAAGTGGCTAACATTGTTAAAGTAATTGCTGGCCAATTATGAGGGCCTGAGTTAAGATCTTAACTGTGTTCTCTATGTCTTGGTCCATGCTATGTGTACAATACCAGCTCACATTCGCAACACTATCGACCACACACACACACACACACACACACACACACACACACACACTTCCCCTGCCACTATGCATTCCTTGCTACTCTGAACTCAACCTCATGATTTTGGCCTCCACAATGGAAAAATATCTACTACAATACCACACTAATGGTCATTCACATGCAACCCATGCACTTCTGGCTAAAATCAATGGATATTACATTTTTCTTTCTGTTTCTTGGAGGCATTGTTCATTTTCTACACTCACATTTTTTTATGTGCCTTCACTACTTTGTGGTACATTTGGCCTTTTCATAATTCCTTTTTAATCTCCTGTTATTATCTGTGACCTCCAGGTCACTTACCAAGAGCCACAGACTATTTGGAAGCTAGGTTGACTTTATATCAATATGGATAACTATTCCAAAGCCTTTGCACTGCTGAGACCTGATTCAGCCTTAACACTAGAGAAACTAACACCCTGCCCCACAAACTTAATCTCTCAGTCAGCATAGCCCACTCCCTCATTCCCGCCGTGTAGTGTTAAACTTCCTCAGGCTCTCAGGATACTGACCCATCTACTTCCTTTTCTTTGAACAGCCATGTGGTTTTTCTCCCTGCACTGGTGGGCTGCAGTTACCAAGGTGACTGACTCTGTGGTGCCGCTGGACTTCTGCATCTCTCCTCGCATCCTATACTTCAGCTGCTAAGAGTTGTTGGGGGAATCACACAACAGAACAGACTATTACCAGCTACGCACTGCCATCTAAAATGAGCCTTCCGTGTTGCTCAGCAATAATTTTTTCTTATTGTCTTTGTTCAATTTCTTCTCCCACTCCCTGAGCAGTTATTCCAGGGTGCTGTTGTTATAGTCAATCCTTGCTCATTCATCGTGACCACCACAGACTCTATCCCTTTTGGTATCACCAGATTACTTCCTATTTCAAAGAGAAAAATAGAATACAGGACACAAAAACTCCTCTCCTTCCAAATTCCTGATGCCTGAATTTAATTCACCCATGCC
This sequence comes from Mus minutoides, assembly GCA_902729485.2. NCBI lineage: Eukaryota > Metazoa > Chordata > Mammalia > Rodentia > Muridae > Mus > Mus minutoides. The sequence goes on along the minus strand of CACVCL010018959.1, from coordinate 56,917 downwards.
TGTAGCTTCTCCTTTCTTGCTTGCTGTCTAAGAGACACAGTCATCACTGATGTTACTTAAGATTTTACCCCCATACCCAAGTCCTGGGTCCATCATCTCTTACCTCTCTCAAGTCATACTTTATCATTTGATGCCATCTGTGGTCCTGGGTCCTGGGACTTTTTGTCTAATCTGGCTCTTCTCTGCAGAAGGTAAGTATGTTCCCATGTGTGAAAACAAGCTAGCTTACAGATACTTTTCTTTTGAGTCTCTAAATCAGAAATGCTGTATTTTTCTGCCTCTTCAAGGAATCCTTCCATTTCATACCCATGAGATTTAAGTATTTCTTCAGCTGTAAGATCACCCCTACTGAAATACATCGCCCTGTTTTGATTTCCTTCGTATTTTTGAATAACATTCTTATGTCACCTGTTCCATATTGTGCTATACTATAGTTTTCTCTTGTTTTGTGTGGTTCTCTTCTTTCTTTTAGCACTTCCATGTAGCACTCACTGTATTTCAAATTCTGTTCAAATAATATTAAACTATGAAAATATCTTAAAATATCAATGGTGACAAATATTTATCCATTCAAATATTTGTATATGCTACAACATCCTTAAAGGAAAAATATCTATAGTGCTGTCTCTTGGAATTTCCCTAGTACAGACTAAGTGAGAACCCTGTCCATAAGATGAGTATGTGATGAGTTCTCCAAAAACACAAATATTTGAAAGTGAGTGGGCCTCCTAGAGTCTTCATGTCAATGTAAAATAAATCACATCCGATTTGGCTCCATAGAATGAAGGGAAATCATACCTGATATGAGTTACAATATATGAAACTCATACTCAGTCTCATTTATGCTTCAGAATCTCTTAGAGACTGGACAAGCTAAAATCCTTCATATTGTTTTCTAGTCAATTAAAACACCGTTCCCTCCACTAGGGTAAGACATTGCTAGCCTATCTACTGAATGCCAAATGAGGCATTTGGTCTGCCTGATAGGATGTAAAGATGAATCTTTAAGCCCTGAATCATTGCCAGCTGGTGAGATACAAATGGGAAGTGTGTAGGAGCTGGCTCTGAGATCAACTCACAGAAATACAGGATCCTGTGCCTTAACCTGAAATCACTGTTAGCACAATGAATTGGAATTGCACTAGAGCTTCCTCAATTTTCTGGTGCTACCACACATCCATGGATAGGAAGCTATCAACTATAAGACAGAATGCTATATATACCATTAAGAAAATTTAAATTCTGCCAATCAGACTATACCATGGCATCAGTCATAGAGAAGTTTCAAAGATTCTGTAAGGCAAAGGACACTGTCAATAAGACAAAAGGGCAACTAAAAGATTGGGGAAAGATCTTTACGAATCCTAAACTTAATAGGGGGCTAATATCCAATATATACAAAGAACTCAAGAGGTTAGACTCCAGAAAACCAAATAACCCTATTTTAAAAATGGGGTACAGAGCTAAAGAAAGAATTATCAACTGAGGAATGCTGAATGGCTGAGAAACACATAAAAAAATGTTCAACATCTGTAATCATCAGAGAAATGCAAATCAAAACAACCATGAGATTCCACCTCACACCAGTCAGAATGACTAAGATCAAAAACTGGGGTGACAGCAGATGCTGGCGAGGATGTGGAGAAAGAGGAACACTCCTCCATTACTGGTGGGATTGCAAGCTGGTACAACCACTCTGGAAATCAGTTTGGAGGTTCCTCAGAAAATACTACTGGAAGATCCAGCAATACCACTCCTGGACATATACCCAGAAGATGTTCCAACTTGTAATAAGGACACATGCTCCACTATGTTCATAGCAGCCTTTTTTATAATAACTAGAAGCTGGAAAGAACCCAAATGTCCTTCAACAGAGGAATGGATTCAGAAAATGTGGTACATTTACACAATGGAGTACTACTCAGCTATTAAAAACAATGAATTTATGAAATTCTTAGACAAATGGATGGATCTGGAGGATATCATACTAAGTGAGATAACCCAATCACAAAAGAACACACATGATATGCACTCACTGATAAGTGGATATTAGCCAAGAAGCTTGGAATACCCAAGATACAATTTGCAAACCACATGAAACTCAAGAAGAAGGAAGAACAAAGTGTGGATCTTTCGATCCTTCTTAGAAGGAGGAACAAAATACCCACAGAAGGAGTTACAGAGACAAAGTTTGGAGAAGAGACTGAAGGAATAACCATTCAGAGACTGCCCCACCTGGGGATCCATCCCATATACAACCACCAAACTCAGATACTATTGTGGATGCCAATAAGAAGTTGCTGACAGGAGCCTGATATAGCTCTCTTCTGAGAGGCTCTGCCAGTGCCTGACAAATACAGAAGGAGATGCTCACAGCCATCCACTGGACCGAATACAGGGTCCCCAATGAAGGAGCTAAAGAAAGTACCCAAGGAGCCGAAGGGGTTCACAGCCCCATAGGAGGAACAACAATAAGAACTAACCAGTACCCCCAGAGCTCCCTGGGACTAAACCACCAATCAGAGAAAACACATGGTGGGACTCATGGCTCTAGCTGCATTTGTAGCAGAGGATAGCCTAGTCAGCCATCAATGGGAGGAGAGGCACTTGGTCCTGTGAAGGTTCTATGCCCCAGTGTAAGGGAATGCCAGGCCCAGGAAGAGAGAGTGGGTAGGTTGGTGAGCAGGGGGAAGGAAAAGGGGATGGGAGATTTTTGGAGGGGAAACTAGGAAAGGGAATAACATTTGAAATGTAAATAAAGAAAATATCTAATAAAAAATTTTTAAAAAGAGAAGTTTCAATTTTAGGAATTTTAACATACAAGTCTTAGAGCCAATACATACGCTGCTTTATATTACCCTTTAAGATCCTCAAGAACAAACAAAAAAAAGACACTTCATCTTGTACTCTGCATTCATCTTTATATATAGTTGAAAGTGGTTTTGTTAAATTTAATCAAATATTTGTACATATATGTACATAGATGTATATGCATACATATATAAACAGTACAAAGTTTCCTCGTGAGCTGGAGATGACTCACTGACTGCTCTTCCAGAGGTCCAGAGTTCAATTCCCAGTAACCACATGGTGGCTCACAACCATCTGTAATGGAATCTGATGCCCTTTTCTGGTGTGTCTGAAGATAGCTACGGTATACTCATATATATAAAATAAATAAATAAATCTTTTTAAAAAAAAAAAAAAAGAGGGGAACAAGGGCTGGAGAGATGGCTCAGCAGTTAAGAGCACTAACTGTTCTTCCAGAGGTCCTGAGTTCAATTCCCAGCAACCACATGGTGGCTCACAGCCATCTGTAATGGGATCTGATGTCCTCTTCTGGTGTGTCTGGCAGCTACACTGTACTCATGAAAATAAAATAAATAAACCCTTTAAAAAATAAAAAATAGAATACCCAAGATACAATTTGCAAAACACAAGAAAATCCAGAAGGTATACCAGCGTGTGGATACTTCATTCCTCCTTTGAAAAGGAAACAAAATACACATTAAAGGAGTTACAGAGACAAAGTTTAGAGCTAAGATGAACGGATGGACCATACGGAGACTACCCCACCAGAGGGGATCCATCCCACAATCAGTCACTAAACTCAGACACTATTGCATAGGACAGCAAGTGTCTACTTAAGGGACCCTGATATAGCTGTCTCGTACAGAAGTGGATGCTCACAGTCATCTATATGAGGGAACACAGGGCCCACAATGGAGAAGCTAGAGATAGAACCCCAGGAGCTGAAGGGGTCTGCAACCCTAGAAGAGGATCAACAATATGAACTAACCAGAACCCCCAGAACTCGTGTCTCTAGCTCCATATGTAGCAGAAGATGGCCTAGTCAGCCATCATTGGGAGGAGAGGTATTGCAATCTTTATATACCCCAATACAGGCGAACACCAGGGCCAAGAAATGGGAGTGGGTGGGCAGGGGAACAGGGCGGGAGGTGGGGAGGGAACTTTCGGGATAGCGTTTGAAATGTAAATTAAGAAAATATCTACTAAAAAATTGAAAACAAATTTTTAAAAAATAATAAAAAAATAAAAAATAAACAAGGTTTCCTCATGAGTTATGGACCTCTGTCAACCTATGAAGTGTCAAGGTGAATCAGCTAGCTAGTGCTGGCAGAACTGTTCTTCAGTTCAAAGGTAGTTTTGAGTACATAAGAAGAAACCTCATTATTGGAAGTGCAAAGCCCCTAAACATGGAACATTTTGACCCCTCAAATGCAAATGAATGGAATTTCATTAAATTTAACACTGAAAGTTGCAATAGACTACAATAGGTCTGAGAAGGTAAGAAACTGACAATACTTAGTATAAACTCTAGATCAGAGGACATTTTAGCTCTATCGTTATATTTTTGATCTTCCACGGGGATGTCTTCTACCTGTGATTTCAGCTCTAAGAGAAAATGAAGAACTATTTTAAGTTCATGTTCTTATGTAAGAGTCCATGATTTGCAAAAGAATGACAGACACCTGGACACAAAGTATGTAAATGCAAAGAGTGTTTTTATTCTGTGGAAGTTCAGTGTGCTGGGGTCTTCCCATTACCAAGATAGAGACACACCCAAGTGAACTTGCAGGCCTGATTAAAAGCATATTAGGGAAGTCTGGCATAGGTGACCTCTATGTTAATCTGTTGGGTCCATCTCTACAGACATTCCATGACCAGGGTGAGGGGCCTGGAAACTTGCTGGGGAGGTCTGGAAACTGTTACTGAGGAAGTAGCTGGGGAAGTCTGGAAACTGCTGCTGACCCATTGTCCTTTTTCAGGCCAGGTGGTGGGGCAGCTTCTGAGGCCTGAACTTGTCTGGAATTGCCCAGTTCTTGGAAACAGATATTTAGGCCTAGTCTCCTGAATGGCCAATTTGAAGCCTGTCATGGAATCAACATAGCCTTCTCACTCATATTCAAGTTGTATGACAAATATCATTCTCCATCTAACCTGTCTTGAAAAGGTGCTATATATCTACACATCTACTGACAAAGTTAAAACCGCCTTTTATATGACTCGATAGAAACATACAGGAAATGCCAGAACGCAGCAGCACCTGGGATGCTGAGACAGGAGGATCTCAAGTTCAAGGCAAGCTCAGACAACATAGAGAGACCTTGTCTCAAATATTTTTTATTGAATATGTTATGTATTTACCTTTAAATGTTATCCCCTTTCCCAGTTTCTCCACTGCAAACCCCTTCTCCCAACTTCCCTCCCCCTGTTTCTGTGAGGGTGCTCCCCCTCCCATCTCATGACCCTGGCATTCCCCTATGCTAGGGAATCAAGCCTTCACAGAGCCAAGGGCTTCTCCTCCCACTGATGCCCGACAAGGCCATCCTCTGCTGCATATGCAGTTGGAGCCATAGGGCTCTTCAAGAGTTCTCCCAAGAATCTTTTAGAGATGGGTGGGATATTAGTGATTAAAACTACTCTAGACATTTCACGTTTAAGGAAACTAAAATTAAAGTATTTTCCATCGGTTGCCTAATAATTTTAGCCATCGATGAAGACTCAGTTGAATCAAAGAAAAAGCACCATAGAGCTAAGAAACAGGAAGGGAAAAGGAAGTGTTACTCTTTTGTTACTTATGTGATGGGAGGGTGTACTACAAGTGAACAGGGAGCTCATGCAAATGGAATGTTCACAGCAACACTTGAAATCACACACAAAGAAATGCTTTAGGAAACTGGGAGGCCTGTGTCGTTATTGTTTAATAAAAGCAGCTTGATATTTCGATATAAAAGCAAGAACGGCTGGGATGTGAGCAGGCATCTCATTAAAAGCCACTTTTCCATTCTGCCTTCTAAGCCTCATCAGAATATGAAAGGAAACGGTCCTCAATTTTTCACTTAGGAACTATCAGATAGTCTATTATGGTCATCCTTGATGTATTCCAAAAGCCAAAGTATTCTAAACACCAACTTTACCAGGTATATAGTTTCAGCATCTTCACATGCACACATTCAAATATGTATCCACATATACAAATTATTGTCACAATTTGTGTTTCAAAAACTGAATAGCTGGCGTCCTGAGGCAGATTTGAGTGCTCCTTTGGAAAGCTGCTACATTTGTGTGAGTATGTAGAATAACATGAGCTCACCCTTTTTAAATAAAAAAATAAAATGAAATGAAAATTAATCCCTCAGGTACAGTCCCCTTAACAGAATCAACTTAATTTCATGTGACATTGTCCTTCCCAGACTGCAGATTCAGTGAACACAGCAGGTCCTGATCTTGGTCTTTAACAGATGGCCTCAGCAAAATGACAGTAACAGAACCTGACATGTGTTGTTTCAATGATCTCTTCTCCTCTCGGAAAAGTATGGAAGCGTTAGATCCCGTGTGTTCCTTCAGATTGTTATTTCTGGCATGCTCTTCTTGGCATATGTTATGATGAGCCATTCATAACAAATTAAATTTTCATTAAGGTAAAAAAAAAAACCCTTCATAATCCATAAGCCTACAGTTTGTCTCAGTTCCCAAGGTAGCTTTTTCTGTGCAAAGGGACCAGTTATACAAGTAATTGAGTGTAGAGCTGGTTTGGATTTATTTTTTAAGAATTAGCTACTTTACTAAAGAGGGATAAGGGGAAGAGAAGAGCCTGCAGTCCCAGAAATGGAAAATGGACAAGATGCCAGAAAAAAATCTGTGGCCTCAATCTCGAAGCATTCTACAGGGACATAGCAATCCTAGGCTCCCGGGAAACACATCAAAAGAAGCTGAACCACATGATAGCACTTGAATGGCACCACATGGGCTGGATACAAAGACCAGCTGGAGCAGGCAGAAGTCCTGTACCTTTAAGGTAGTGCTTGAGAGCTGATTGTAACTGTAATTAACAGCTTCCTCTAACTGTGAGATGGAATTTTCCTGAAGGACTCGGTGGTTTTACTCACTGTCTGGCTTAGTAAAATGGGATTTCAAACAGCACAGAGCTTTCAACCCAAAGCAGCTCAATCTAGTTAAAGCAGAAACATCAATGATTTTCGGTGAGTGCACATCACAGGAACACTGCGGCACTGGAAACGACTGCTGATTGCTTCTTCCAGAAGCGAGCTGAAATGCAGGGAGGTACAGAGCCAAGGAGGAAAGCCTAGGCTGCTCTCGTCCCGAGCATGCACTTAGCTCCCATATCAATTTTTGCCTATAATAATGTCTTCGAGCCTACTTAGTAGCTGGTAAACTACTCATTTTTCAGTTCACACTTGGAAATATTGGCTAAGAGTGGGGAGAGAAATCAGACCGTTGACCTTGTCTTACCCTGAGCACAACTTTTAATTTGGTGATTCTTCAAATTCTTCTGTATGAGAGAGGGGTTCTTTCCCCGCGAGCTACGGGCTGCAAGTGGGCCTCATTAGACTCTTTTCAATATTCTCTTTCTCTTGAAAATTGAGTTTAGCCATTCACAAAGAGAATATAATAACGTGTAAGCTGAAGTCCAGGATCGCGTGGGGATAAACAGATTTGATGTTGAATGCCTTGTTATAATGAGTGAAAAAGAATTACCTTTGCTTACAAAATAAACAATCTCGACTCTTGCCAGGAGGTTTCAAGTAGGGACCAAAAGAGAAAAGGAAGGTAAAAATATAAAAAAAAAAAAAAAAAAAAAAAAAAAAAAAAAAAAAATCAACAGGCAAACAAAGCATGTCACGTGACTGCAATTGTAACCGGGTCTTTGTCAAGGATTTTCTCTGCGTGAGCACTTACTGGAATGGAGATTAAAAGAGCCAGTAAAGGGGTTAATAGCAAGTGACCTTCACTCCACGGATGAGCGGCAGGGAAACATATAACCAGAAAGGGAAATATCAAGAAAATTGACATGCATAAAATTCAGTACTTCCTGGACAGCATCAAAACAAAACAAAACACAACAACAACAAAAAAAACAACAACTTATAGAATGACAGATGTGAAACAGAAGGAGACAAAAGTGTCAGAGCTCCTTAGAGAGACGGGTGGGACAGAAAGGTCAGCAGGGGCTTGGACTAGTGGCACGCTTTGAGAAAGCATGCCCCAAATTGTGCACGAAGCTCATGCCTTCATGGTTTAAATCCTTCAGGAGTGGTTCAACTCCCTCCCACAAGGTCCAAAATGACATTGGCTTTTGTCAAAGTCCAAGTTAAGGGAAGTGGATATGGAGCTTCGGGGTGACTTCACTGGGCACAGAGCTTTCGGTGCAAGCCTGGTGACCTCGGTTGGATCCCAGCACTCAGGGAAAGGAGGCAAAGGGGAACAGATTCAACCGTCATCCTGCAGCCTACTCTCGTGCCACACACACCTACAGTGCACGCCCACGTAGACGCCACAACAATTAACTTAAGCAAAAGTAAAATAGTTCCCAGCAAATTTTTGGTTTATTCCCTTGAAAAAGCATATGGAAAGGATGGAAATAAAATGACCCTCAGACGTTCAATTTTATGTTACATGTAGTTTTAAGAACATAGAAATATAAATAAAGAAAATATCTAATAGAAAAGAACAAAGCAAATCAGCTGTGTTTAAAATAATAATTCTTCTTTCTTGAATTATGTCTGAGTAAGACATTCTGGTGTGATTTCTAAGATGCTGAAGGTTGTAGCAATGTTAAACTGAGACAAAACAGGTTTAAAAAAAACACTTTTGGACTAGATAAAAGGGAAGTACCAGTAGATACATAAAATCAGAATTTGGAAAGACTATGTTTTACTATTAGTGTGTGTGTGATGCATGAGTGTGTGTGAAAGTGTGCTCATTTGTGTGTGAAGAGATTGACTTGGGCCTCATCCTCTATCACTCTGTATCTTTCCAGGAATCTGGGAATCCGCACTCAGAAAAGTCACAATTGCCCATCAAGCGCTTTACCCACCAAGTCCCTCCCCTAGACCCCAGAACCTATTTTCTAACCACAGTGCAAGGAAGGCAATTTTAAAAAATCAGAACTTCTTACCTAAAAGTGTCTACTAAAAAAAATGGGTCACAAAGCAAATGAAAAATATAGTAGGCTATTGGACAGAACCGATGAAAGAGCTAGAAACCGCTATCTGGAGGAACCCAAAATAGGATGCTTCCGGTTTAAAGGGAATAGCGAATGACCTCTGCTGTGAGAACGCTAAGAAGCAGCTGAAATTCCTTCTGAAGTTCCCCTCACCTCTTCACCATCTGTGAGGCTGTGTCAACCCCAAATTCCCATGGCATCATCCTATGTCATTCCCTTTCCTTGCTGATTCCAACTTCAAAACGAAATTTACATCTTGCTACACGTCACACCCCCGCATCCTGAGGCCATCTTCTCTCACGTGGACCACAGTGACGTCCTTCTCTAGGCCAGGGCCACAGGGATTTTTCTTTTTACAGAATTGAAATTGGTATTAAATCTCAGCCATGAAAACTGCTCAAGGACTTCCCGTCGTGCGCACAAGACAGTGAATGCACACATCTCACCAACACCTTACCCTCGAAGACTGTGTAGACAGAAAGCAACATGAGGAGGGCTCTGCCTCTGATTCCAGTGTTTGGAAGATTGAGGCTAGAGAATAGGCCAAAAAGACAAAGGCCTTGGGACATATTTAACTCTCCTCCGGTTATTTCAGAAGTTTTTGTTGCTTGGTTTGTCTGTTTGTTTTATTCATCTCTCATACATTACATCCTGATGACAGTTCTCCCTCCTCCCTCCAGTCATCCCAGCTCCTTCCCCCAACTCCCCTCTCCCCCATATTCACTCCTCCTCTGTTTCCCTTTAAGAAAAAGAAGAAGAGCTGGCTTCTCAGGGATATCAACTGAACACGGCATGACAAGTTATAATAAGACTAGGCATAAACCTTCAAGCTCAGTAGGAGGCATTAACAACATTTGGAAAAAACAAATATTTTAAATTTATATTAATAGATATAATTATTTATTGTATATTAATAATTGTATATTAATAAATATACAAAATATAAATTTTGTATTAAAATTTAAATTTCTGAATTTTTCTAAAAATTTCAAAACAGTCAACACCAGAGCTATGCTTCCATGTGTTGAGCCACACTGAGTGGTCTCTATTACCTCCTCTTACTTCCAGATCTGAGTCTTGGAACCAAAAGTTTTGGGTGTTTTTCTTCCCAGCTTCATTAAGATATAATTGACAAGAAGTTTCATACAATTACAGTATATGACATGAGGCTTTGATACATGTGTTAAACATAAAATGACTAAATCAAGCTCACTAACTCATCTGCCACCTTGATTTGTTCGAAATTGTAACAGACCACGTAAAGCCTACTCTTTTTCTAATATAGATAACCAGAGTCGATCCTGGGTAGCCGAAACCCTGTACACTGACTGACTTCTCTCCAGCATCCCTGTCAATCATCCTTCAGCCTCGGGTGCATAGTGTCCTTCCTTTCCGTGTCAAATCGTGGATATGTTTCTAAATTTAAGCTTATTTCACTACAGGAAAAAAAAAATAAAACTCAGATGGAAAGGGCCACATTTTTCCCTACCCCCTGGGACATTTGTCTTATACTGTATCCTCGGAGCTGACTTGAAATGACCAGCGTCTTTGATGTCCCATAATGCACTACACAGGTGCTTCAGAGCTAGATGCTCAGCAACGTTTGACTACTTGGCATTGCACAGAAAAGGAAAACTTTTTGATGATTTAAAAAAAAAAAACTTTTCACTTTTCATCTTGATTTATCAATGCAAGAGAAGAATGAAAGGGAGAGGTAGATAAAGAGAAGAGAAGAGAAAAGAGAAGAGAAGAGAAGAGAAGAGAAGAGAAGAGAAGAGAAGAGAAGAGAAGAGAAGAGAAGAGAGGAGGGGAAAGGGGGATGACAAAGAGGGAGTGGAAGAGGAGGTTGAGAAGAAGCAGGGAGAAAATGAACCTTTGTGAAGTGCTGTCCCACACTTGAAACTGTGTTCGACACATTAGGACACCAAAACTGAATGTAGAAAATAAAGAGTCCTTTAAAGGCTGAAAATTGAGTCACAAAAAAGTATGAGACAATTAGAAAATAATATCTCTACAAGGCTAGTAATGGAATGTACAAGACAGGTTTATAAGATGAAGGAAAAGTTGTAGTTAGTAAAGGTGATTGAAAGTACAACAGCATCCCCAGGTATATAGACATTTTAAACCAAAGGTACAGAATGGACAAGAAGGAGACGAGAGTAGGGCCTATAATTTGACACATGACAATAGTCGTCTGCCAGCTAGTGGGAAGATAGCATGCAATATAACAATGAACTCTTCTCCCTGTATCGTACACATGTGTGCTCATATCATACACGAGTATGATCACTAGCAAGGCTGCTAGTAGGTACTAGCAAAATGATCTACCATCCACAAAGACTTCGAGCGCCTGGCAAATGGAGACCATATTATCCGTATTATTGCCCAAATCACTTAAAGCATCTTCAAAACTCTCCCTACACAGAAAGCTGAAAGAAGGGGTCACAACAACACATTGTCTCTAGAGAGAATGGTCTGTGAAGTAGCTGTTAAGACTCTCAAGACAAAAATTACATGTATTCTTACGCTCCATAAGGTAAGTAGATGAAGAGCTTTTATCTGGGTTTCAGACAGGATGAATAAAGGTGTTAAATGATTTTCCCGTGCCTTGTTTCTGGCTAAATTTCAGGTACCTCTCTATAATTATTCAGCTTTTCAGGTGGCATTGGAAATGTCTCCAGTCCTAGCATATCGGTCCCATTGTCTTCCCCTCCCCTACTGTGGGGCTAATAGTACCCTGATAGCAGGCTACAAGGGTGTCATTAGCCTTCCCTGACTCTATCTCCTCATCTCTTGCCAACGAAGAGCTTCAAAACAGTTGGCTAGAACTTTTCTATCTGATTTTTTTTCGTGGGGGCTTTTTTTTTTTTTAACTTTAGCCTGCTCCAAATTTTCCTTCACTAAAGCTATCCATAGGAAAAACATTGAAATCATAGATTCTCTGATGGTCAGTCAATCCCTGTGTGATGGGGTAACCTTCACTGACAACTTGAATGAATTTGGAATCACCTAGACGTCACATCCAGAGAACTTTAAATAAGAAAGACCCACCGTGAGTGTGGGTATCAACCATCCTAAGAGGGCTTGAAGTAAAGGTAGATGGGGAGAATTTGGGGGTTCAAGAGACTTGACCACCACCATTAATTGCCCTTCTTCTGACTGAACACAATCATGCTGCTAGGCCTACCTGCTAGATTGGACTATATCCCACATCTTGACCCATGAACCAAAAATAAATCCTTCCCTTAAATCACTTCTGCCGGATAGTTTGCCCAAGCAATGGAAAAATAATAATAACTCCCATACCACATAAGTAAAAGTACAGGAATTTATGTTTTGTTAGAATAAGCGTACAAGTTGAGAAAGGTGAATTTGAGAGCCAACTCTATCATAACTCGCTATTTAATCACGGGTTTGTACTCTGAACAGATCTGGATGAAAATACTGCCGGTGCTGTCTAACACCAAGGAAGTTTCTTAACTTTTCCGATCCCCCTGAAAATAAAAGTAATACTGCGTAACTCACTGGGTATTATGAGGATCGGGTGGATTAGCTTGTGAAAAGCAATTGCCAGTGCCTCACTCAGGTAATATTCAGTCAGCTTCCTGTCCTGTACACTGGAAGAATTGAACGAGATGACTTTTAAGGTCCTCTCCAATACTAGCATTTTATGGTTTGGGGTATTTTTTTAACCTGGCCACTGCAAATCACACTTCTGCCTAGTTCCCTGGTCCTCTCTCGGGCCTCCAAGCTCCATAGCTATAAATACCCCACACCCACCTGTAGACTCAAAACAGCTTCAGGCTCAGGGATCCTATCCACCCAACTTCCACACTGTAGACTATTTGTAAGAACTCAGGGGCTGCCTGATTTCCTGCCTTGTCCTAATTCCTCTGGAGCTGAATTTCATTTCCTCCTATTCCACTCACGATGTGGAGGTCAGGCCCTATTACAGGAGCATCATCAGAACTACCTGCTAGGAGCCCTTTTCACACCAGCCACCTGCCTGCTTGGCCACTCACTGCCTGCCTGCTGCCAGCCCCAGAGCCCGAACCAACCAGCCAGGACATCTGCTACAGACCAGTGCCAAGCTCTCGGATCCCATCTACCCCCCTGCTGGCCGGCCTCACTGTGCTCTTGTGTGACAGCGCAGCCCTGCTCTCTCTCCACCCAGCCAAGCCTAGCCCACTTGAGGGTCCTTAGCTATTAGCCTGAACCTTAGTCTGTCACAGACGTGACGATGGATCTTAACAGGATACAATTTTGCTTTTCTGATTTCTGAAAAGAGTGCATATTCCCACTTGAGATAAATTATCTTTATCTCGTCCGTGCTTAGTCTATTTTGTAGCCTGTTTCTTTTATTACCTAATTTGTTCCTTTCATTGAGCACATTTTTTAAAATAAAATGAATACAGAAAGTATGTAAATATGACTCCATTAGCACCCATGTCACAACAACTCTCCTCATTACTTCCTGCAGGGTGGAAAAAGAGCTCTGGTGTCTCTCCTCTTCTTAGAAGTCTCCAGCCCTACTGCTAATGACCTCTCTGACCTCCATTACTCCTTTAAAGGCCTTCTCCCAACACAGTCACACTGAGGCTGCAACATAGGAACTTAGGAGTGGGACACGACTTTCTGTCCATAGCAGCTATATACACCAACATCAGGACCTGTGTTTCCTGATTATTTACACAAGCTAGTGTTTTTTTCTCAGAGTGTCTCATTCACTCTGCCCACATCCACCAGGTGTGCCTACTGCTATGCACTACATTCTATGCTCAAGAGACAGTCCCACTACACAACACTGGGCCCACAACAATGGGTGGGGATCTTGAGAGCCTCCCTAAGGTGCTAGAGAGGCTGGAGGAGGGGAAGTCTTATTCCTTAAAGGTATAACCACTAAGAAGTTTCTTTTGCCCAAGTTGTAACTATACACACACACACACACACAAAATCTCACACACACACACACACACACACACACAGAAATGTGGGAAGGGATTTGTTGGAAAGGAGGGATAACTGAGAATTGGGAAAGAGGAGACAGTGGAGCGGCAGTGTGACGACATGTGGGAAATTGTGAAAGAATAAAGAATACATTTTTTAATGATTATGTGTAAAAGAAGGAAAAAAACAGCTTCCACAAGAAAATGCCAAAGAATAAGTCCTCCTACCAATAAAAATTCCCCAGAGGCTTCCTGTCATTCTTCAGGTTGTATTCAGTCTCTCTTCTCCACAGTTAACAGACTCTCCCTCATACTAGCTCCTTTACACACCCTCACCTTCTACCAGCCTCTCCTTGCTCACCACATTCCAGGTCTTTCTACCCTCCACCAAGCCAAGCATCCCCCACTCTAGGCCGTGACACTGACACGTCCCTTGATGGGGGATGCTATTCACAGGTCTTTGCATGTTCGCTTACTTCTGTAGATTGAGTCCTGCAAGAAATACTTCGTCTGCACCTCAACCATGATGTCCTCCTTCCTAATCATTCCCTCACAAAATGGTGAGTTGTGATTTTCTTTATAGTGTCGTTCCAATTTGTTTTACTTTATCCTGTTTAATTTTTTTTATCGCCAGCCTATATTATTAGGATGCCAAGACACATGCTAAGAATAAAGACCTTGCCATTCCCTCTCTTTATCCCCAGAACTCAGACAATGACTGGCACAGAAGGGTAACAGATTCCACTGAGGGAGTATGTGAGTCAGGCTTTAGTGAATGGAAGAACCTAGATTGTAAGCCATCCACTCATGTTTCAAAGCCTACAAAGTAAGATCTGAAATAACGGATTCCAAAGCTACAAGGGAAAGCTATGTACAAGGTAACAGATATGACTACCATTTATGGGAGTGGGGCTTCTTTAAACTGTATGTGCTCCCTAGGGCTCTCTACTCATTGCCTGTTTCATTCTCAAAGCCACCCTTGAAAGCAGCTCCTGCCATCCTTCTTCTATGCTGAGGCCATTGAAGCCCGGAGGATAGTTTATCCATATCACACACTGATCTAAGGTGGAACTGAGACCTGTTTAGAGATTTTTGAGATATCACACTTTGACCAGTTTTTTAAATGCTCATTTTCTTCTGCTTCATTTTTTAAGACAGATTTTATTTTTCTTTTACTTTTCACTCTTCTATTACATATTACACCCTGACCACAGCTTCCCCTCTCTCCCCTGATGGGGACTCATGGGGACTCACAGAGATCAGAGAGCCTGTATGGGGCCGGACCTAGGTCCTCTGCATATATGTTATGACTGAGTAGCTTGATCTTGGAAAATCCTAATGGTGGGAACAGGGGCTGTTCCTGACACTTTCACCTACTTGTGGGACCCTTATCCCTCCTAGTGGCTTTTTCTATCCAGCCTTGTGCCAAGTCTTTAAAACATGCTCATTTTAAAATAAGGTATCACAAATATATATATATATATATATATATAACTTTATATATATTAAACTTTATATATATTCAAATATATATATATATATATATATATATATATTCAACTTTATATTCAAAAAAAGTAAAAACATGGACATATTATCCTCACATTACTCTTACTTTCTTCTTCATTCTTTTTTTCCTACCTAGGAAACAAGATGTTACTTGATGGCGAAATTTTCCCTGCACTGAATCTAACACGTGATATAGAAGGGTGGCCTTGCTGGAGAGGAGTGACGGATGGCAGATGTCTGGAACCAATTCATCGCCTTTTGAATGAAGTAGCGAGGCTGTCTTTGAAGAGACATTGTCCCAAACTAATAAGTAATCTTCCAGAGTGTGAGTCTTCGAGATTATTAACACTCACAGCCTCGTGGTCAGTGAGTAATGCTGACCAGAATCCAGCTTCATACATCCTAGAGCTCCAGATTTTTATTCCCAGTTTTCTCCTGAGACAGATAACCTGGATATTTAGGATACTTCCACTCCTTTAAACGTCTCCGGATGTTAAAACCAACCTAGACCTGAGAGATGTCCATGCCAGATAAAGACCCCTGACTATTTCTTATCTGAGTGGGCTATTTCCAGGAAGCTGGGGAAACCAGCTTCCAACAGAACCTAACAAGCCATTAGCTCTTAGATAAAGGATTCTAAGGAAGAAGGAAAGGAACAAAACAAACAAAGAAAAATTGTAGAGCTGATACAACCTGCCTGAGCAGTTAGGATGAAACTCTAAACAGGATAGAAATCCTGAATAATTCCAGATTATCTCTGGAATTATCTCTGGATAATCTCTGAAGCCAATGAATGAAAGACAGACTAAAGAGAGGACATTAAAGTGTCCCACTGCTGGGTAGTGGTGGTGCATGTCTTTAATCCCAGACAGAGACAGGCAGATCTCCAAGTTTGAGGCCTGCCTGGTCTATTGGGTTAGCTAGCTCCAGGATACCCAGGACTACATAGAGAAACTCTGCCTTGAAAAACATACAAACCAACAGAAAGAGGAATTCACATCACAGCAGCAATGCCATCACTTCCTGCGGATGCAGCGCTGTGCGGCAGTATGCCAGCTGCATGAAGGGCCAAGAACAGCATGAGGGGCCAAGGGTGGAAGGACTTTTCTTTACATACACAAGTTTTACAAAACCAAATCTAACTTTCCGCACGCTTTCCTTTGCTTTCCATCTCGGAAGTTCTAGCAGGGAACAGGATCAAATTCAATAATGAGAAAGCTCTTTGGCTTCTCTGGAATTGATCTACAACCTAAATCCAGATATCTTCTTATTCTACATCCAAATATACTTCTCATTCTTCTTTAATATATAACCAACATCAAAAATCCACCTCCATCGAAGACAAGAGAAAGTGTGAATGTTACAGCTCTGAAGGGAACGGTAACCTGGACATTGGGAGCCAGGGAATAGCATATACATTATACCATACAACAAACATCACACAAGAGATTTATTGAGGGGAAAGACACCAGGAGAGTAGCTGCCTCTGCTCCAGTGAGAAGCAGCAGAGCCTTAAGCAGAAAGCAGGGCTTATATGAAATTTCTTAGTGGGTAGAGTTTTCCAGGGTGGTGCCTTCCAAAGTGGCCCTTTCCAGGATGGAGATTAGTGCAATTTCAAGTCCAGAGCCAGAGGTTTTTATTCTGTAGAGCAATCAGAGTGCTCTGTGGGTAGAACCTGACAGTTGAGGGTCCTCAGGGAAGGGGCCTGGCCTCTCAACTCCAGGACATTATTATCATATAGGACATTATTATCATAGAGAAACACAATTATTTGTCTTTTTACCAGCTCTATCCTCTTCTACTGAGAGGAGTAGACAGAAGCTGGATAGCTGGTCTAGATTTTATGTAAATGTTTAGTTTTTGACGTTGGCTCTGTTTAAAAAATACTGTGTAATCCAAACTGAATGTAAGTACCAAGTAGTCATTTTAAAAAAAAAGTAGTCTATCAATTTGCATTCACTCTGTGAGAACTGTATACAGTTCTGTGGAAATGATCCGGGCTATTGAAACCTCAAAGCCCACCCTCAGTGATATCCCTTCCTCAACAAGATCATACGTCCTAACCCTCACCAAACACCTCCACTAACTGGAGAAGACATATTTAAACATATAAGCCTATGTGGACCATTATCACTCAAAGCACCACAGGAAGGGATGTGTCAGAATTGGAAAAGTGATGGGTAAGCCAAGAGGAGTTTATGCTGTGAGAAGACCAGGAACCGACACGTTCCATGGGCAGGAACACTCTTTTCACACATTTAATAGCCAAAGGAAGTGAATCTACACCTTATGGTTGGCTGGCTTCATGCACTCACATTACCAGCGTGGTCCCTGAAGGCATTTGTATTTCTATTCCTTGGTCGAGACTGTCAACCCTGTGGAAAAAAGAAACACTTTGCTGGTAATGTCTGTGGCCATGACCCCCGTGCTTACATCAATGCCTGGTGCAAAGTCAGTCTTCAGTAAACGCTTGTCAAGTCAACACACTTTGTCAAATAAAATCAGTAAGGAATAGTGCCATATGGAAGCATCGTCAGATGCCTGTTGGCTTGTACTGTAAAAGCAAAGTAACTCTGAAAACGAAGTTGTCGTTTACCTCCTAGAAAACATAAAACAGATCAACAAAGGGGGGACCTGAGTCTTTCTGCTTACCAAACCCCTGACCCTCATCATAAGCGAGTTTAGCGGGTGTCAGTAGACATTTTCTGCGAAGGAACAAATGGCAGATGTTTCAGGTTTTCATGACACACAGCATCTCTGTCAAAACTTTTCACTTCTGTTATTTAGCACAAAAGGAGTCACAGACAATAGGAAAGAAAATGAACAAGGTTGCGCTCCAGTAAAATGTTATTTGGCAGTAAAGCCATATTGCTTCATAGAACAGAGTTTGTTGAGTATATAATATATATGAATGAAGAGAGTAGGGTGAGGGGACTCTAAGTAATAGAAAATGACATAATTAATTGCAAGAAAATATGTCAGAAATGAAACAACTTTGTCCTTTGTGATTTCTGTTGTTGGGGGAAGAAAATTCTACTAATGAAAATTCATATATGGGCCACAAAACAGAACAGAAATTACTAAGACTCTATTGATATCTATTTGCCATGACTCACTGATGTCAGTGACTAAGTAGGATGACTGACATTACAGAAGGATGTCAAAGGGGCTGCAGCAGAAACCCCGTCCCGTGTTCTGCACTCTGCCTGCAATGTTGAAATGCTGAGGAATAAAAGCACACCCTCTGGTTCCTGCCATTGTTCCCCCTTGCTCCCAGATGGCCACCAGGAGGTCTTATGTGTTTCCAGAGGAGTTCATATGGCAAAAAGTTGGAGGATAAGCCTTCCCCGTTGCTTGGAAATGGAATAGGAGATGGAAGATTGACCACAATTGAGCTCCACAAATGGAAGCAATAGGGGGTCGGTGGCATGAAAGGAGTATGTACCCAGGTATCCAGCCCTACAGCAAACCAAGCTACATCCTCTTCGGAAGGCAGGGGAGTGTCTCCCCTGCAGAAATGGAAGAAAGGGAGAGCTTGATCCATACAAACTGACAACATGGGACCGCCCTCCTCAGCCCATCCTTCCAGCACTGACACCTATGCCCAACACAGAACTGGACACAATGGCAGCCGTTACTGAAATTGAATTCCCAGCCACTATAATAAGACCAAGGATTCAACCAGATTAAATTTGATTTCAAGAAGAGAAAGAGACTTCTTACACCTAAGTGTTGGGGTGGGATAAAGCCTCCTGCAGCTGTAGCACTTTCTAATGAGTCATTTTAATTTTATATAGTTCAGTCACATCTCTCATTAAATGCGGAGTAGAATCACTTGTTCTCAGCCTCCTCCGCTCCCAGCTCATGAGCTACAAAGTGTCAGACAGTTCCCAGCCCTCTGCCTCCATCCTGGGAAGGAGGTACTATTGTTGCCCATTTACTGCCGATCAGAAAACTAAGGATTGTATAATCTCATAAGAACCAGGATCACAAGCCAACCAGTGTGACTATCACAGATGAGACTAGGACTATGGTCTTCACCCACTCCTTCCTCTCTGAATCTTCGAGCTGCATGGGACCCTCCTACCTCCACACAAGAAACGTCTAAATGACGCGGACATCCCATTGGCCCGCCGTGTCCTGCCATAGCCGTAGATAGCAGATGGGAAAACTACGCATGAAAATGAAACAAGTTTCAGTGAATAGCTGCTGATTAACTGAATGTTTTCCTTGACATTCTCCAAAAGCAGAAACTTAAAGCTTCTTTCTACAATATTGCCTATTCCAGCGGTTTTTAAGATGCATTTTAGAGGTACGTTGGGATCTAACCAACGGCTCCTGGATAAAGAAAATCTTAGCACCTTTCTCATTAAAGTCAGCTGTGCCTTTGTAGAAAAAAAAATACCCCACCTGCAGACAAGAGGGTACAGCCCAGCTCCCACCCCACCCCACTCCCAAAAAAAAAGGAACACAGGGAAAGACTGAACCAACGGTTACAGGTGAGAAAGGGCACGTTTGGCTCGTTGTATGTGATGTGTACACAGTCTTCCCACCAGACCCAAGAGGAAGACCCCAGTTTGTCTGATATGAAGAGCTAAGCAGGTTAGAAAGTTGTAAAGAAGAACAAAGATCTGATTAAAATCCCTCGACATATTCTCAATCTAATCTCCTTCTTCTCCGCCACCTGATTTCAGCAATTACATTTCTCTCTTAAATGCCTCTTCTTGTTCATAACTTTGATGATTCTCACATGGGCTGTAGACTGTTTACTCTAATTGTGCTCTTATTAGCATCCCCATTTTAAATGACGATGAATAAGACTCTGACCTTCGGAAGTGAATGACTGCTTGCTGTATTTCCTCCAGGAAAAATTAACCTTGGAAATATTGCCGATTATAACCAGGACAGCATGTCCATTCATTTTTCTTCCAATTTGTTTAAGCTGGAATCTTAAACTCATTTTCTAGAAGTTAAATGGGGACAAATGTCCACTGGGCTCCGTGGACATTCATGTACCAAAAAATCCCAGCAACACAGGGCAAAGGTTTCTGTAAAAGAATGCTGGATATACAGGAGAGCACTCATGAGCCATCCCGAATTGAGGAGCTACCGACAGTTGGTGGCATCTCAAAGAGGCAGAGACAATTTTCTTGGTCATAACCCCTAGTAGGTCCACTGTGGTCCAATAGATGGCCCCATACCCAACTGCATCTGGGCAGTACAAATTGAAATCAGTGGACTATATTGGTAGAGGCAGAGGCAGACAGATATTTGTGAGTTCAAAGCCAGCCTGATCTCTGATCTCTGATCTACACAGTGAGTTTCAGGGCAGCCAGGGCTATGTAGAGAGACCTTATCTCAGAGAGAGAGAGAGAGAGAGAGAGAGAGAGAGAATATAAATAAATGAAGTTGTTGGGGAAGGGTGATGGATATGGGAAGACAGGGGTAGAAAAGGGTAGTGTATATGCTCACTACACCTTGTATACATGTACGAAACTCTCAACAAATTTATTAAAGATTATATTTTTTTAATGCTGGAGCGTGCTGACTCCACTCTCATAGGCCTTCTTGTCTGTTGCTTTTATTTTAGAAAAGAGAGCAAACACCAAATGTAAATTATTTTTCTTAATACATGCTAGGCATTGAAAATGATACCATTTACATTCATGGTTCTTTTTTTTTTTCACATAAAAGAAACTACCATTTGATCATGTCATGGGGATGAAAATGAGATTACACATTGCAGCTAGAAAGGGGAAAAAAAAAAAAACCGTCCTCCTTTGGGAAGTGGAACATGAAGTAGCAGGATAACGAGGATTTCTTTTTCCCTAACCAGACTGAAGATTAAAATATAAATTTAAAATCATTTAAATATGAATGGAAACAATCAAAGATCAAAAGAGCTATTTGTAAAGTCTTGGAGACCCTAACTCACTACATCCCCTGTGCCTTTGCCAAAGTGTCTGATAAGTGCTGTGCCTGTGCCACACGATAATTCTATACATTTTATTGATAATGGTCTTCAGCCTGACGTATGGAAGGAAACATAATAGTTGCAGAGAATTGCAGCAATATATTTAGCTCCTTTAAACTTCTGTTTCAATCGCCTTTCATAAAGTAATAGAAATGAAGGGGACTTTGTAAGTTATACAAAGGCAACTAAACTTATTGATATATGCTGGAAGACCCAAACCAAATTCCCTCCATCCAAGCACATATAATTCCTAACGCATGCCAGCTTCCCTCCATCTTTCTGGATGAAAGGCTGCCCCACCCCCACCCCTGCCATTAGAGCTGAGGAAGAATGACTACCTCTGATCATGTGTCGCTATCATTAGAAGCACCGCAGTATGCCCACCAAGCTCTCACATATGAAAGAAGAGAAAAATAAAAACTAATAATCACTGGCTTCCCGACGCTGACTTTTTATATCTTTTACAGAGCTCCATGAATCTTCCAAAATTAATGACAATGGCTAAGCTTCCGCGAAGATTTTTGCAGGAGGCTGCCAGCCTGATTCTGCAGAGGAAAGCGATTTGCTGTGCCCTTGGTAGGGAGAAAGGGGAGGGCTTAGAAAAATAAACTAGGTAGAAAATAAAATTATAAAGCTGAAGAAATAACATATGAAAGAAATATCTTACCTATTCTCAATTTTAATCATCTCAAAACCTACAGGAGAATTAAACTTATTTACTTACACAACTAAGGCCATTTTTGCTGAAATTGCAAAACTAGTCATTTTACAAAAGGAAGAAATCATGAAGGTTCTGTACTGCAAAAAAAAAAGTAAATGGTGCAGATTAAACAAGGAGGAAAAATGAAATTGAAGTTCCTGGAAAATAACTCCAGTGGATGTTTTCTCTAGTATTTTTATAGTAATTAATCCATCAGTCTCGAAATTACAAAATTTTTCTTGCAGAACAATTCCTGAACTCTATACATAATCAACAGTATTTTAAAATTAAGCAACTCTATGAGATAGTTGTAAGAAATAAATGGGAAATAGACAAGTGAATGATCTTTCTGCCTAATATGAACTGAATAAAATTGATCAAAAAGTAAAATTCACTGATTAAATAAAAACATATGAAGAGGCCACTAGATGCCCACCATTCTTCTGAACACTGCGTGACATCAGAGTGATCAAGAAGCGGGAAACCAGCAAATTCTGAAATAGTCTCCTACCAGAAAGAGAGACAAAACAAAGACAAAACTTAAGGGCCATGGAGGCTCTTCAGTGGTTAGAGTACTTGCCCATGTAAATGGGTGTGCTTGGCGCTCGGCCATAGTAGTTCCAGCCTCAACAGGTGGAACAGTGGGAGCTAGCTAGAGATAATGGTGATATCAGTGAGCCCAGCGTTTCATTGAGAGACCCTGCCTGGAAGAACAGCATACAAGAGAAATCAAGGACATTAGCCTCAGGCCTACACACACACACACACACACACACACACACACACACACACACACACATGCTCCCAAGCATGCACAAACATTCACCCATGCAGGCGAAAAACAATATACACATACATACACTACACTACACACAAGCATGCGCGCGCACACACAGGCATGAACACACATACATACACAAATGCATAGATGAGCATTCACCCATGCAGGAGAAAAACCATATACACATACATATACTACACTAAACACATACACACACACACACACACACACACACACACACACACACACACACACACACACACATTCATGCATGCATGAACATTCACCCATGCAGGCAAAAAATCATATATACACACACATACACTATTCTACACACCACGTGCGACACACAAATGGACATGAAAAATAGAAAAAATAAAAAGTAAACATATATACGCTAGATGCAAGTTATATGGACAAATGGGGCAGGAAACAGTCATAGGGATGGTGGTATACGTCGGGATTTAAGGGTAGAGGAAGCAGAGAAAACTGAAAGCTTCTCTGAGAAGAGAATCTTGCAAAAAATCCTGGGAGGGAGAGAGCACACTGTTATCTGGAACCAAAGCATGTCAGGTAGAGAGACTAAAAAGCTCAAATATCTTGAGGCAGGATCGCGGTTGGCACCTACAAAGACTCTTGAGGAGGGCAATGCTGCCTGCAGCAGAAGCGTCAGGCTGAGTAGAGTAAGGCAGCAGAATCAATGGATGGGAACCACATCAAGGCTGTGTATTTTCTTCTAGGCCATTGTAAAGATTTTTGATTTTTCTTTAACTTGGGGAGTTTTTGAAGATTCTAAAGATAGTAAAAATATCACCTGCTTTATTTAACAGGACTATTATGATGGCCTTGTTAAAGAGTACTTTAAAGGACATCCAGGTTGTTCCATTCCCTGCCTATTATGAGAATCTAGGAAATAGCTAGTGCCAACAAGCAAGACTGAGCTGTGCAAGTGTTTGTGGAGTAGAATGGTGAGTCCTTTGGGCGCGTCATGAAGCAACGTATCTGGATTAGATGGTCGACTTCCTTCTAGCTTATGAGAGCGCTCCACACCAATTTCCAGAGCAGCCGCACCAGTTTGCAATCCCCACAACTCGCTTTTCCCTGCATCCTCACCCGCAATTTTTGTCCGTTGTTTTATTGTTCTTAGTCATTCTGACTACGATAAGATGAAATCTCAATGCTGTTTTAATTTGAATTTGACCAATTGCTAAGAATGATGGACTTTCGGAGACCGTCTTAGTTAGAGTTTCTAGGGCTGTGACGAAACACCATGACTGAAAGGCAAGTTGGGGAGGAAGGGGTTTATTTGGTTTACACTTCTTTTTTTTAAGATATTTTCTTTATTTGCATTTCAAACGCTATCCCAAAAGTTCCCTATACCCTCCCCCCACCCTGATGCCCCAAACGCCCACTCCCACTTCCTTGCCCTGGCATTCCCCTGTACTGGGGCATATAAAGTTTGTAAGGCCAAGGGGCCTCTCTTCCCAATGATGGTCAACTAGGATCTTTTGGTAGTACTATGTCCAATTATCTGAGGAACCTCCAGACTGATTTCCAGAGTGGTTGAACCAGCTTGCAATCCCACCAGCAATGGAGGAGTGTTCCTCTTTCTCCACATCCTCACCAGCATCTGCTGTCACCTGAGTTTTTGATCTTAGCCATTATGACTGGAGTGAGGTGGAATCTCAAGGTTGTTTTGATTTGCATTTCCCTGATGATTAAGGATGTTGAACATTTTTTCAGGTGCTTCTCTGCCTTTCAATATTCCTCAGTTGAGAATTCTTTGTTTAGCTCTGTACCCCATTTTTAATGGGGTTATTTGAATTTCTGGAGTACAGCTTCTTGAGCTCTTTGTGTATATTGGATATTAGTCCCCTATCAGATTTAGGATTGGTAAAAATCGTTTCCCAATCTGTTGGTGGCTTTTTTGTCTTATTGACAGTGTCTTTTGCCTTATAGAAGCTTTGCAATTTCATGAGGTCCCTTTTGTCAATTCTTGATCTTACAGCACAAGCCGTTGCTGTTCTGTTTAGGAATTTTTCCCCTGTGCCCATATCTCCAAGGGTTTTCCCCACTTTCTCCTCTATAAATTTCAGTGTCTCTGGTTTTATGTGGAGGTCTTTGATCCACTTAGACCTGAGCTTTGTACAAGGAGATAAGAATGGATCAATTAACATTCTTCTGCATGATAACTGCCAGTTGTGCCAGCACCATTTGTTGATAATGCTGTCTTTTTTCTACTGGATGGTTTTAGCTCCTTTGTTAAAGATCAAACGACCATAGGTGTGTGGGTTTATTTCTGGGTCTTCAATTCTACTCCATTGATCTACCTATCTGTTGCTCTACCAGTACCATTCTGTTTTTATCACAATTGCTCTGTAGACAACTTGAGATCAGGCATGGTGATTCCACCAGAGGTTCTTTTATTGTTGAGAATAGTTTTTGCTATCCTAGGTTTTTTATTATTCCAGATGAATTTGCAAATTGCCCTTTCTAACTCAGTGAAGAATTGAGTTGGTATTTTGATGGGGATTGCATTGAATCTGTAGATTGCTTTTGGCAGGGTAGCCATTTTGACTATATTAATCCTGCCAATCCATGAGCATGGGAGATCTTTCCATCTTCTGAGATCTTCTTCAATTTCTTTCTTATACAACCCATAACTACCAGCCCAAAGATGGGACCAACCACAATGTGCTGGGCCTTCCAAAACCAATCATTCATTAAGAAAATTCTTTACAGATGGTTCCTATGGAGGCAGTTTCTCAATTGAAACTCCTAGGTTATTCACTGGAATATATTCCAGTTCCAAAATTTCCCAGACAACAAACCATTAATTTCTATTTAACCTAAAATTACATTTAATATTTCCAGGAGTTTCCCTCCTTTCAGATAACTCTAGCTTGTGTGTCAAGTTGGCATAAAAGCAGCCAACACAGAGATATTTATTACTTTTATTTCTTTTTCTGAGAACTCTATATTCTGATCCATAGCCAATCTTAATTAGGTCATTTTTTTCCTGATTCCTTCTTTTTTTTGATCTTTATATATTCTAGATATTAATCCTCTGTCAGGTTTTACAGCTGGCAAAGATTCTCTCCCAGTCTTTGGGACTCATCTTCAGTCACTTGGTAGCTGTGTAGAAGCTTTTTAATTTTATGAGGTCCCATTTGTCACTGACCTTAATTCCTATGCAAATGGAGTCCTACTCAGACAGCCCTTCCCAAACCTGTATCTTGCAGAGCACTGCCTACACTGCCTTCTCGAAATTTAAGGATTTCCAGTTTCACATTGAGGTCTTCGGTCTTTGATTCCTTTGATCCTGATTTTGTGTGTGTGTGTGTGTGTGTGTGTGTGTGTGTGTGTGTGTGCAGGGTGATAGAGTTGGGTTTAATTTCATTCCTTTACATGTGGATATTCAGTTTTACAAAAATAATTTATTGTTGGAAGCGTTACCTTTTCCCTGGGGTATGTTCTCGGTATTCTTGTCATGTAAATAGTTTGTTGTCTGGGAATTTTTGGAACTAGAATGTATTACAGTGAGTAGCCTAACACAGGCTGGAAGAATTAACCTTCCCCAGGATGAAACACCCTAATTGGTTATCTAATATCACATGACCAGCTCGGAAAACATATACATACAAGCAACATACATACTAACTGGAATCAGCAAGTAGTATTTATATATTTTTGTGTGTATATATATATGTGTGTGCGTATAATAACTAAATAAAAAGAGGTCATGATTTTGAAGAGGGGTCAACATAGAAAAGGATAAAAGGGGAAGAATGGGTATGAAGATGATTTGATTATATTTTTAATTTTTTTCTCTTTATTAGATATTTTCTTCATTTACATTTCACATGTTATCCAGAAATTTTCCCTTACCCTCCCGCGTCCCCGCCCTGCTCCCCTACCCACCCTCTCCCACGTAATGGCCCTGGCATTCCCCTGTACTGGGGCATATAGAGTCTGTATGACCAAGGGGCCTCTCCTCCCAATGATGGCCAACTAGGCCATCTTCTTCCATATATGCAGCTAGAGACATGAGGGAACTAGGCAGGGGGAACTAGTTAGTTCATGTTATTCTTCCACCTAGAGGGTTGAAGACCCCTTCCGCTCCTTGGGTACTTTCTCTAGCTCCTATATTTTTAATTTTTAAAGCAAACAAAAAAACAGTAGATACAACATCCAAGTGCAATAATAGTTTATCTAAATAAGACAAGACAGGGCTGAGACAGAATAGCATCAGGTGTTAATCTGTGTGTCTGCCTCACCTGAAACGCTGCCAACAACAGGCCTCTCAGGGAAGGCAGACGCATTCCAAGATGTCCCAGCCCATGTTCCTCCAGGTAAGCAACAGCAAGATCTGGAATGGACGCTCTGGGTGGTCTCAATGTCCTGTGTACCCAGACGCCACTGGGGACCACAGGGAATTGGGAATGAGATCCAAGGGCCTGTGCTTCCCCTACCCTCCAGGTAGGAAGGGGACCACTGAGCCCTGGATGGGGGTGGAATCAGATTTGGTTTTAAGTGAGTACCAAAAGTATGGAGGGGCTAGAAGAGAGGCTGTCTCCAGGAGACATGGGCAAGGCTCTTTACAACGAAGGCCTCCTTGATGAAAGAGAGGGTACTTGCTTATCCAAACTGCTTTATTTATGGCAGGTGTAAATGCATACATCTTACTCAGGATGAATCAGGGATTAAATACCTTTTACAGGAAGGGATACCCAGGAATGGAAGTTCATTGGCTAAACACTGGGGACCTATCTAGATAACTTACTAGCATGGAGGACGCTAGGTTTGTATGTTGTGACCAGTTGTCATGGTCATAGTTACATGTTCTAGGACAGGTAGATCCCGGCTGGGAGCTGGTTCTAACGCCTGTCATTCTTAATTATGAGAGTTCCCAGGGTTTTGAACCTGCTTCAACCTTACCGGTTCTTCTGTCGGCTGGCACAGTCCACTTGCCCCACAATCAGGCAGAGTGGTGAGATGAAGCCAGAGCTACCCATATTTTAAAGGTAGTGTCAGTAGGACACTACTGCTATGTATACAATTGACTGTTAGTGGGGAAAACGAAGCCAATTATGATGGATGGTTTGGTTGAGTATGAGGAAGACGAAGCCAATTATGATGCCAATGGTTTTGGTTGAGTATAGTCAGCTAAGTGATGATTCTGATACTCCTCATTTTCCAGCATCCACCTTCATCCCATGGCCTCATACCCATACCCATAGCAGGTATCATGTTTTCTCACTGCCTGACTACAGGTTCACCCACTCCTGATTCTGGCCAGTAATGTACATGGGAGAGACTACCTGTCCAGTCTGAATCTAGACTTAAAACACTTTGAGCATTGCTTCATGGATGCTTATTCTTCCACAACAAGAACAAGCCCTGATGGAGCTGTGTGATTCAGGAAGTTCACAGGAGGAGGCAGAGTAGTCGGTGACCTGCAGTGGAGGCAGGGTCAGCCCTGGCCTCTGAAGCCTGAGGTAGAGGTACCTGTAAAGAGTGGATGAGTTCAGAGCAAGGAAGCACTGAGTGACTGGGTAAAGAGCAGATGAAGTTCAAAATGAATGTGTAATGCTTGCCACGAGCCCTGGCAAACTGGGAAGCTGGAAAAGCCAGCTGGTCAGAGAACAAGTGTTTGTGAATGATTGACCACTGTGTGCATAAACTAGCAACTGCAGCTTCTTCCTTCTTCCTGGACATTTGCAGCCTGAGGCTGCTCACCTACAGACACCTCCGACAGAGACTAGCTAACCCCTTCCCTTGTGCTGTAGATAATGAACGGACTGAGGTTCCAGGTTGTTGCAGTGTTTCTGCTGTTCCGTGAGAGCATATACTATATCCCTTAAAATCCAGCTTTTCCATATGCCTGTCTGTGTTCTTTACACAGCTCATTGCTACTCAGGTCAGGTCAAGGACAAAGTTACACGGGTGGCACACTTGCCAAGCCTAGGCAAGTCATATCCAAAGCAACCTTAAACATGGGAGTAATAATTATCATTCAAGCCTTTGAGACTAGGGCGTTTTGTTATAATGCAGTAACTAGCTGGTACACACACACACACACACACACACACACACACACACACACACACATATATATATATATATATATATATATATATATATATATATATATATACATACATACACATACATACACATACATACATATACAGTAGAAACAAATCTAGTGAAAGAAAATCAGGCCTTTTGACTTGGACACATTTGATTTTCTCATTAGACTTGAAATATGTGTTTGAACAGGAATTGCATTTACTAGGAAAGTGTCCAAGCTTGAAATATAAATGTTTCAAATAATATAAACTTAGGTAGTGCTTAAAGCCTTAGAACTTCGAGGCTGCGGTGATGGAAAACACAGTTGACCATGACTATAAGAGTCAAGAACTGTCTAAAGGATGTCAGACAGGATATATGGGATAAAGGGGCTGAAGAAAGTGAAAGTTGAGAGAAGCTAGAAGAGTCGTTTAGATTCGATTGCCAAGAACACGGGCAAGAGAAGTTTGAGAGTACCATGGACACGACAAGTGGGAAAATTTCCAGAAACTCAAATCTCTGCACAAGGTTTATTTCAGAACAAAAGACAAAACCATGGTAAGAGCACTCGTCTTTCTAAAAGGCTTACAGGGATCGTAGAAGTGTACTCCAGCCTCAGAATAGCCACCAGTGAACCAGCTTGCCAGATGGCACAGTGACTTCCACTCTTTGCAAAGTTTTGTGTGAAGGCCAGAGCCCATGGTAGAGTGTGCCCTCTGACTCTGTGGCCAGCACGTGAGAGGAAGGATGGCCACAAGGCAGCTATGTGTGTTCCCCACACTGTTTTGGCCTCTTCGTTTTGTTTTTGTAATTATATAGCTGCACAATAGCATGAAATAGTATGTGCGTTGATGATATATACATACAAAGGAAATGTAGCTTCTTTCCAAAGGCATCCTGGTGGCTAGATATTCATAGATAGAACGGTTTCAGAAAGGTAAGCCACTAAGAAATATGCCAATGTGTTAGGTGTGAGTGAGACCGCCATAAAGTATTTTTAAAGAACGATAAAAATGTAGAAGTGCAGAGATTTGGATTACTTTCTGCGTGTGTCCAGGTTATTGCGCCACTTACAGAAGCCAAAGCAGAACCCACACACAAGGAATTATGGGTGTGGCTGCCTCAAGAGAGGGGAGGATGAGCTCAGTCAGGGGATCCATGAACTGAACTGAAATGTTAGAAATGAAACTGGAGGGCAGCGAAAGTGGGCAGGTGTTAATTTATACCTTTAAAATAAAATTGTGGAAGAGTCATTTTTAAAATAATCCCCCACCTTGATCAACTTCAACTAGTCGGTTTAGTTAGTCAACTATTGTCATGACTAAATTAAAAAACATCTCATGTTATTTTAAACTAGATAAGAATTTAGACAACAGGGCTGGTGAGATGGCTCAGCGGGTTAGAGCACCCAACTGCTCTTCCGAAGGTGATGAGTTCAAATCCCAGCAACCACATGGTGGCTTACAACCACCCATAATGAGATCTGACGCCCTCCCCTGGTGCGTCTGAAGTCATCTACAGCGTACTTATGAAGAATAATAATAAAACGAATCCCTGGACTGGAGAGACCAACCGGAGGGAGCAGGGCCGACCGGAGCAAGCGGGGCCAACCAGAGCAAGCGAGGCTGGCCGGGGCGAGTGGGGCCGTATGGAGCAAGCAGAGCCGGCCAGAGCGAGCGGGGTTGAGCGGAGTGAGCGGGGTTGACTGGAACAAGGGGGAAAAAAGAATTTAGACAACAAAAGAAAGAGAGGGAGAGAGAAGGTGAAGAAAGGAGATTAGGAAGAAAGGAAAAGAGGAAGGGGAGGAGGAAGGGAAGGAAGGAAGGAAGGAAGGAAGGAAGGAAGGAAGGAAGGAAGGAAGGAAGGAAGGAAGAAGATGAGAGGGAGAGGAAGAGAGAGGGAGAGGAAGAGGGAAAGGAAAAGAAAGAGAGAGGAGAGAGGAGGGGGGGGAGAAAGAAAGAAAGAAAGAAAGAAAGAAAGAAAGAAAGAAAGAAAGAAAGAAAGAAAGAAAGGAAGGAAAGAAAGAAAGAAGTTATTCATTCCCAAAGCAAGCCTTTACACATAACAAAGCATCACTTGTTTGAACCACACAGTGACTTTGATTTTCATTGCTCTTTATGTAAAACCCCGTTCTACCATTATTGGGAACAGAAGCTGGATGACATGAGCCTTGGCCACCCGCTTGCCTTTAAGAAACACTGCCCTTGAATTCCTAATTAGATGAGAATCTTTCCATCAAAGTCTCCCTTTGATTCTTCTTATATCGGGATAAGAGTTTGCTGCAGTAAAACATGTTATAGCACTACAGAAATCATCAATTAGTGTATGCTGCATGCATATGGTTCAGACACTATTAAGCAATTACAGTGACCTGCTCTTGTCCAGGGAGATTTAACAATACAACCGTGATTGCCCTACAATGGAACTTGACCCTGAATTTGTACTCAGATTTAAAACACTAAACAAGACTTAGTATAGAACACAGATTGTGCATCAGACTGCAATAGCAGGGAGAGACGGCTACTGGGATGGTAAGGGTGGGTGGGAAGGGGCAGCAGGCAATGGGGAGTAGCTGTTGGCTTCGGATGTGGTAGTCTCTACAGTAAGAAGCATAACCCAATCACAAAAAAAGTCATTAGATATGCACTCACTGATAAGTGGATATTAGCCTAGAAACTTAGAATACCCAAGATACAATTTGCAAAACACAAGAAAATCAAGAAGAAAGACCAGCGTGTGGATACTTCATTCCTCCTTAGAATAGAGAACAAAATACCCATGAAAGGAGTTACAGAGACAAAGTTTGGAGCTAAGATGAAAGGATGGACTATCCAGAGACTACCCCACCCAGGGATCCATCCCATAATCAGTCACCAAACTCAGACACTATTGCATAGGACAACAAGAGTTTGCTGAAGGAACCCTGATATAGCTGTCTTGTATGAGGCTATGCCAGTGCTTTGTATGAGGCTATGCCAGTGCTTGGCAAATACGGAAGTAGATGCTCACAGTCATCTCTAGGATG
Organism: Mus minutoides; assembly: GCA_902729485.2. Classification (NCBI taxonomy): domain Eukaryota; kingdom Metazoa; phylum Chordata; class Mammalia; order Rodentia; family Muridae; genus Mus; species Mus minutoides. The sequence continues at coordinate 24,918 of CACVCL010018959.1, read as the reverse complement.
GAACACAGGGCTCCCAATGGAGAAACTAGAGAAAGTACCACAGGAGCTGAAGGGGTCTGCAACCCTATAAGAGGAACAACAATATAAACTAACCAGAACCCCCATTGGGAAGAGAGGTCCCTTGGTCTTGCAAACTTTATATGCCCCAATACAGGGGAATGACAGGGCCAAGAAGTGGGAGTAGGTGGGTAGGGGGGCAGGGCGAGGGGAGGGTAGAAGGAACTTTCGGGATAGCATTTGAAATGTAAATTAAGAAAATATCTAATAAAAAAATTTTTTGAAAAAAAAAGGAAAGCAGTACTCTACAGAAAGTGGTCATCACAGAAAACCCTTCCAAAACAAAAAAGAAGAAGGAGGAGGAGGAGGAGGAGAGGAGAAGAAGAAGAAGAAGAAGAAGAAGAAGAAGAAGAAGAAGAAGAAGAAGAAGAAGAAGAAGAAGAAGAAGAAGAAGAAGAAGTCAGAAAGTGCTGCCAATAGCAAGACATTTCCTATACGGATGAAATAGCCTTCTGAGGTGGGAGAATGACGGTACAAAATAGATACAAAAGGGATTAACAAAGTCTGGGTGGCACCAGAGAAAAAAGCAGAAACAAAACTGTTGTCTCGGCCACATTTAGCTCCTCTCTTAGCGAGGAAATTGAAACATTCATCTCCGTATCCTCATTTATGGTTTGGCATATGTAATTATACTCAGGTTCACTGGAAACTAAGCTATAGATACAGCTTTCGTTTCAGACCTTGAATTTCATCAAAATTAAAGTTCAAAGCCAAAGAACCCCCCAGGTATTGTAGGGGCTATGATTCCAGACTGAGCCGTGAGCCAGTGACTGTACACGGAATTCTGGTACCTCCTGCTGAGATCATTCAAAAAAAAAACCTTAATGATATGAACAACCTACATACTATAAATGCTTCATCCCTATTTTCCAGGGACACTAGTCACAAACTTAATCTACTGAAATGGAACATATGCAAACATGTATTCACAAAGCTACAGAAACAATCTACATGAATAACGTGAGAGAAATGGTTAAACTCTGATGCATGATGTTGTTCTCAAGGCATCAACAAGACAAGATAAACAGAAAAAATGGGCGGTGGGCGTGGCACAGGGGACAGCATTTGTTATTTTAACAAGTGGGTGTCTTCTTCCGTCAAGTGTCACCAAAGATTGCAGTGAACCCGCTCCTAGGTGGGATTGCAGTGAACCCACTCCCAGGTGGGAAGAGATGCACTGTAGATGCATTGTTTTTGTATACATAAACCTAACGTGGTTCAGCTAGCAGGTCTGAGCATGCGCTGAACCTCTGCTGATTGTTTTTGTGGAATCAGCCAACCACCTGCTGCGCTTTAGAAAAGGGGTCACTTCACCTTAACCTCGGAACACAGAAGGCCTTAGCTGATTTTTTCTAAATCCACCTCAAAAGGTTAAGCCAAATTATGATGATTGGGGTGGGTTAGGGTGTGTGTGATGTGGGTATATGTAGAAGCTTCTTGAGGCTATCCTTGTGAGTAGGATAACTAGTCAAAGAGTAGATACCCAAGTTGCTTGGAAAATGCAGTAGAGTGGGCAAGAAGAGAGGAGAGACAGAAGCTGGAATGGAATCTTAAATACCATCAATAGAGAGAATAAGGGCTTCTAAGTACATGGACCTTTAATATTCAACAAAGTAGACTGTGTACATGGATACCTTGAACGACAGGATTCTGTGAAAATCAATGCACACTGTCTAGCTGGCTGACTGTCCTTGCACCCAATTTAGTGAACATAAGAAAGACGAGAACTGGGCTGGGAGCTGAGACACCAGAGAAGGATGCTGTGAGCATGGAGACACAAATATCATAGATCAGGCTTGGGACTCTCTCATAAGCCATAAACCAGTGAGTATATTAGGTCATCTCTACCTGTCATCCCCAAATCAGTGGTTGAAAATGGTAGAGACCCAGTTTTATTTCACATCCCAGTTCAATTGGCGAGGAGATGGAGGTTAGCAGCTTGCCTCCACACAGTAGCCAAGCTCCTAGACTATCAGAGGAAGCAGTGCATGGGTTATGAAAATCAGTCTGTACATCCATCTAATTCTGGGAAACAGAGAGAACAGAATACAAAATATTTCTATAATTTCTATATTGCACATCGTATCAGTCATCACGCAATTATGTGGCCATACCACACTGTAAAGGAGACTAGTAAATGTGGCCTATGGGTATACTCAGGAGGAAATGAAAACCACTTTCTCTAAATGGGCGGTTCTCTATGGAGGGGAGCTGTGTTCAAACAACCTTTAAAAAAAAAGAATTATTTATTTTATGTATGTGACTACACTGTAGCTGTCTTCAGACACACCATAAGAAGGCATCAGATCCCATGACAGATGGTTGTGAGCCACCATGTGGTTGCTGAGAATTGAACTCAGGACCTCTGGAAGAGCAGTAAGTGCTCTTAATCACCAAGCCATCTCTCCAGCCCCTCAAACAACCTTTTCATGGGTGTCAAATATCAGGTAGCCAGCACATCAGATACTTACATTACAATTCATAACAGTAGCATAATTACAGTTATGAAGTAACAACAGAAATAGTTTTATGGTTGGGCGTCACCACAACATAAAGAACTGAATTAAAGGGTCGAAGCTTTAGGAAGGTTGAAAACCGCTGCTCTAAATAAAATTCAAGCCAGGTTTATTTAAATTTCAATAGACTAACTGAATGGGTAGATGGGATAAAACTTTAAACATATGGTTTGAAGGAGAAAGAGAAAATCAGAGAAAGAGAGGATCCCAAAATATTTATTGATATGCATATATATCAGATTTGAGGGTGGGTAGAGATGCATGATTCTACATAGATGGAAAAGTTGAAAGCTTTGACCATTTTAGTCTTCTCTCACGTCGATGCCGCCATAATCCACAGGACCACTGGGTAACACTTACCAATCATAGCACACTCAAGAGCATTTGGAACTGAGGCAAAAGAAAGCTGTAATTGGGCTACTGAATTAGACAGTCTTGGCCATGACTCTTCATTGGTCCTCTTTATCTCTCTCAATAGCATCCCATGTAGGGTATGACATTTGCCATCCACTTGCTGGCTATGGAAATGTGGCTAAGGACTGCAAGCGTAATAAGGTGTGGTTCAGCTGAAAGAAAAAAAAAGAAGAAGAAGAAAGATAGAGGAGACCCAGATCCAAGGATAATTTCATGAAGCAGACCATTCTTGAGGGTCTGTATTTCAGTGTCATGGAAAGAGCAACTCAGCCTTTCCTGAAGCTTACAAATTCCAGGTGTGCCCAAAACTCAAAATGCCAGAGAATTACCAGATACCCAAGATAATAATACTCTCCCTGAGAAGGATAAAGACAGCAGGCAGATACTGCCAAGTTTGCACTACATCCTTCCTGGTGCTCTTGAATCTCACAGACGCCCTTTTAGAAATATCTACTTAAGCCAGTTTGAATTTCTGCAACTCATAGCTTGGGAACCTTGAGTTCAGGCTCTAACAGAGCAATGGTGGCAAGAAAGATATCACAACATCAGAACTCGCCATGTTTGGGTGGTCGGTCTATGTGCCACCCTTCTGTGTGCCACTCTACTGTGTGTCAGGCTACTGTGTGCCACACTACTGTGTGTGACTCGACTGTGTGCCATGCTATTGTGTGTATTGACTTTGCTTTTAATTTCACAAACATCCTTACTTTTTAAAACTTCTCTCACATAATAAAGACTATACTTTCTATTGCAAGAAGGTGTTTCTTGCTTTGTGGTTTTTCTTGATGTTGTTATTGTTGTTAGTTCATTTGCTTGCTTGTTGGTTTCTTTGTTTTAAATCTTAAAATATAATTCTGCTTGATCATACTTTGTCCGGGTATGCCAGACATTAGGCAAGAGTAATAGGACTCTATCCAACACTAACCATATGAGAGGCACTGATCTATAATTTTTAGTATGTTGTTTTACTCAATCCTTAAGCCATTCATATGAAGAAATAATATTATTTCCATCTTAGAGATAAGGAAATCAAGGTGTAAATAGATTAAGTAGCATTTCATGGTCACAGAGCTAGTGCTCTACAGACTTAGTATTCAGAAGGTGTTAGTGTTTGCTCAAATATCTCTTTCCTGTAGAGCCACTAATGCCATTGTGGGAGCCCTGTCTCATGAAATCATTTAGCCCCAATTACTGCCCACAAGCCTGTGACACCCTCTGCCAATTATGATGTGGCCAACAGGCCTCTCTGGACATAAAACAGATCTGGATAGCATGCTTTTGAACTTCCCATTCTCCAGAACTATAAGCCAAGTAGCTTTCTCCTTTAATAATCTCCTGGTCTCCAGTACTTTGTTGCAGCAATACAATGACTAAAGGTGTTTACTTGATGTAATCTCCTTCCGAGTAAGAACCTGGAAACTGGGAAGTCTCCCACTTATCTCCACGACCCCAGACTTATAAAGGCAGCTGTTCGGGAAGAATAAATAACTTTAGGAAACACGGTATTTTTCCACTCTCGAAGTTTAATTCTGCAGTTTGTAATTTAGGGGCAAGGCAGATTTATTATTCACCAACCCCAGCGGTGGCAAGGAGAAAATTGAACGTCAACCTGAATAAACCCAAAGATAGGGAAATAAATGTTTTTTTTTAAGTAATTAACAAGAATTCTGCAATCTCTAAGGTCATTAAGGAAGAGAAGCTCTGTCCTAATAAGTCTTATGTTCTAAGAATCGTGAGCAGAAAGCAAGGAATTTCCTTCTTACTGGAAAGGTTAGCCTGATGGGGACTGTGTAGAAAGGCTGCAGACCTAACATGACAATCCTGGAACTTTGAGCAAATCTTAGCCAGACCCACTGTTGCTTTCTTCAAAACTCTGTGCTGTTTAGTCTTGTTAAAAAAAAAAAAAAAAAAAAAAAAAAAACCGGAGAATGAGGAGGCTGTATGTTCTGTCTGTGTGGACCAGCTATTGTTTTAGATGTAAATCCTAATTCCCCAAATCCAAATAGTTTAGGTAATATGGAAAAGGGAACCGCAGTTGCTGGTGGATTTAGGCTACTGATGGGATTAAGCTTTGCTGCTCAGCTGGCCTTGAATTGGGCAGCTGTTCAGCAGACCCAGTGTAATCATGGGACTCCTAGGAATGAAAAGGAGACTCAGAAGAGCAAGGGAATCGATGAAGAACAGTGAGAGCAATGCCGTGTAAGGACCTAATCCCCATCATTACGGCATTAAAGGCAGAAAACGGGAGCTATGAGCCAAGTACTGCCGCGTTCTCCAGTGAGCAGGGAAAAAACAAGGAAGCATGGTATCCTTTTAGCTTCTAGCAAGAAAAGCAGCTCTCTCTCTCTCTCTCTCTCTCTCTCTCTCTCTCTCTCTCTCTCTCTCTCTCAGCAGCTTGATCTGAGCCCAGTGGCTCTGTGGTGTCAGACCTGTAGGCACAGAGACCTTGGGATAATAAAACTCTGTTCTTTTAAACCACAGGGCGTGTAGTCACTCATTAGAACAGCAAAAGGAAACCAGTGCACTGATGATGCTAAGGAATACCCTGCTGATACTAACAGGAGAGCCCTACTTGTGAACCCAGGGAGCTGCGAACACAGAGCAGGAAAACAAGATGGGAGTAAAAGATCTGTCTACCTGGGTGACTCAAGCGTTACAGATCGGGTTCGAAAGAAGAAGCTGGCATAATATGTGGGGATGTGTGTCAGGGGAACGATGAAACCGGAAGGAGCGGGTCTGGGACAGGAGCTGGGTGGAGTCGTGTCCAACCCTGAAAATCTTGTCTCAAGAGCTGTAGGACGTGGGATCCCTCCCTCTCTGCATCTGGCCTCCATGTCCCCCGCACAGGTAGTCCTGTCCTCCTCGCCCCCCCCCCCATACTTTTGCCTATACCAGAGGGAGTCACGCAGTCACAGCCAGGTTAAACGTCCTCTCTCCTTATAAGGTCGTGTCCAAGCCACACCCGGAGTTCCTCCCCGTGCATATGAGGCATCCCTAGCTGTTGCACAACCCACTCCAATAGCGCCTACTCACCCCTCAAAGGTTAAAAAAGACTTTGTTCCCCTTCCTCCATTTAAACGAGCTGCTCCCTGAAGCCCTTCTCCAGGGAGGTCTGTTTCTCCATCACCCCAAGTTGTTCTTGCCTCGCCTTTGCTCTCTGGATGCACTGGCTGTGGTAACGAGCAATCTCGCCATTAAAGATAGAGGAGAGGAATGGGAAGGGCATGAGGATACACTGAGGCATGCTCAGAAGTTTAATATACCAGCTCTCTGAACACAGGGAAAGAAACTGAGGCTCAGTGAAACGAAATTGTTTGCCCAACCAAGTTAATGCCACAGTCAACGCAAGAACACAGTCCTCCAAACTCAGATCTGCTTTTAAAATGTCCGGTCTGGCTGCAACTCCGTAGTTAGCACGTTTCCTAATAAACTCTCAACATAAACCGTAGGAACAAAATCTTTGTCTCTGGATAGTAAGAAAGCAAAAACAAATTTCAAGGGCTCAGTGTTAAAGAGCACTTCTTGCTCCTTCACAGGACCAGGGCTCAATTCACAGAATCCACCGGTGGATTAAAAAGCTCATGTAACACCAGTTCCTGAGGCTCCAATGCCCTCTTCTGGCCTCCGTGGGCACTGCACACATGGTACAGAGATGCATGCCCGCAAAACACCCACACACATAAAATAAAAACGGAATTTTTTTTTAAAAAAGAAGCCAGTCAAGAATGGAGTTTTAGGAAAGAGATACTCTAAACTTAAGATACACTATAGCACTTAGCCAGGGGGGCGGCGTTTTGAAATTCTAGTAGATAAGCACCATGAAAACTAATTGGACCCAATGAGCCACATTAAATCTGAACACATTTGAATAATAGCAGAAAGAGCCCCAGAGTCCCTGGAATTAGTCTTGTTCCTTCCGTGGATATTATTGCCATCGGTCTGAGTCAAACTTAGTAACAATGACAAGAGCAGATAGCACTACTGAGCACTGGGTAATGTCGGCATGTATACTGTCATGGAGCAGTTTGAATGTCTTACATCATCCCACCATTTAAGGGATTTAACCCTCGAGGTTGTCCTGTGGAACATCAAATACTGATGCTTCTACTTTGCCCTGAAACTGAAGCCCAGAGAGGTTGAGTGAGCTACTCAACAGTTCACTTCAGCAAGGGCTGTGGGTCTGGGAAACGGGGCTGGTGAGTTTGAACCATCAACATCTTATAATCTAGAGTCACCTACAAAGTGAGTCTCAAAGAATTACCTAGATCAAGTTGGCGTGTGGGCAGGTCTGGCATGTAGGATTGTCCTCACTGCTAACCAGGGTGAGGCTACCCATCCTGAGTGTAGAGGACACCATGTTACAGCTAATGTTATACTGTATAAGAGTAGAGAGACCCAGCTGAGGAAGCAATCAGGCTGGTGTGACCTAGCTATCTGTCTCGGCTTCCTTTCATCTTGGGTTCTGACGGACTGTACCCTGGCATTAGAAGCCACATAAACCTCTCCCTGATCTTTTTTTTCCCTAGGGTTGGGGGAATGGCGTTATCACAGCAACAGAAATGAGGCTATAAGAGAAACTATGGACTCTAAAGACTGTGATCAAAAACTGGGTTTTTTCTCCACATAGTCCACAGTCCTGCAGGGGTGCTGCACATCCCAAAAGGACATGAGATTCAGCCATTCCTAGTCACGTTTAGTGACATGAGGAACTTAAACAATGTCTCACATACAAAAATAAACAAATAAGTTTCTCAAGTCAGTCATAGAAACCTCACTGTGGAACCAGGCTGTGGATAAGCGTAAAGGAGCTCTTGTCTTAGACAACTAACTGGGTGTGAGATGAGAGTCGGGTCTTACCTATGCAGGTCCATCCCCAACAGCACTTCACCATACAAAGAACAGAATAGCTCAAGGTCAGACATGTTTCAAAATGCAGTCCCAGCGCTCACGGCGACCTTGGATACGTTCTATTTAACTTCTCTGGATTCCCTACAATTTACTTTTTAAAAAAAGCAGGAAGGGGCATAATCAAAAGCTGTACCTCAGAAGGTTGTTGGAAAGGTGAACAGCGCAGCGTATTCAGAGGGCTCGGCTTTGCGTATGTACTTGATAAATAATAAACAACACAGCTTTCCTTGGAGTTATTTTCATCTTTCGCTGACTTCCAAAGTATTCTTTTAATGTCCCCTAAAACTTCGACGTCTTCCAAGTCCTCGCCCAAGTATCACAGAAAGTGTACTTGAAGGCAAATTTTAAAATTAAAGAAAACACCATCAAAAAGAAATATGGCTCCTTGAATCCCAAAGGGCTATTGTTTGAACCATGAGGATGCTTCACGGCAATGAGAAACAACTGGGAAATGTGTGCGTGTCTCTGGGGCATCCTTAAGGGAAGTGATCCAGGCTGAAGGGGTTTGAAACCCCATAAGAACAATATCAACCAATCAGACAGAGCTCCCAGGGACTAAGCCACCAACTGAGGAGTACACATGAAGGGATCCATGGCTCCAGCTGCATATGTAGCAGAGGATGGCCTAGTCCGACATCAATGGGAGGAGAGGCCCTTGGTCCTGTGAATGTTTAATGTCCCAGTATAGGGGAATGCGAGCGCAGGGAGGCGGGAGTTGGGGGCAGGGAGGGGAAAGTAATCCATGTACTTTCTCATGGGACCTAAGGCAGTTCTCCTATCGACTAGTATATGGTCTTTATAACAATCTCTTGTTCTTTCAAAGTCCTGATAAACATGGGATCATAACATCCCAGGACCATGGAGGAAGGGTCGAGGAAAGCTTCAACCCGGGATATCTCCGATAAGGAGAGCCATATTTGGTCCCCTCCTCCCCCACAATCTGGTGCCATGTCTCACCATCAATCCTAGCAAGAATGTACCACCCTGACAGTTATCAGGTTTCACTCCTTCTTTGACTGTATAAGGTTCACATGCACTCACACACGCATGTGCCAGTGCTACTGCCCTGGAGTATGCAGAGAAAGAATCTTCCAACGCTGCGGCTGTGGCCAGTTGAACATGGCCACTCAAACCTAGCCCCAGAGACCTTGGCCACCTCCCTAAAGGAAATAAATACCCCTTTCTCTAGGCCCCCTAAGTGAACCAGTTCTCTAAAGCTGTTCCCGGGTGTGTGTTCTTTGATTGTGTACTAACAGCCAACCAAGATCCTGACTGCAGGCACCCATCCCGATAAGCTTCTCTCTCTCTCCAGTCTAGCCCAGTATACAGTGAGCATGTCTACCCCTGAGGAAGAAGTGGACACAAGACATCAGCTCCTATGACTAGATTTTCAGAAGCTACTTTATCCTGGCCTTCTGACAAAGAATGCCTGTTAAGCACTTCCCCTCCACAAAACACTGTACTGGATCTTGTGAACAAAATAATCTCCATCCTTGAGAAATCTATACTCTACTTGGAAAGATGAAATGTCTATTCCATGGAAAGCAACTAAAATAAACACCAAAGACAAAAATACAAAGCAGGTTTATTGGAGAACTACAGTAGGTCTCATACTTAACTGCTTGTGCAGGTCGAATGTTGGTAGCTTTCAGGATGAACTAAGAGATGTCTCTCAAGAGTTAGTTAGAATAGTAGTAGTTTTGCTGTTTCTGTGTTGTGTTTGGGCAGATGGTAGAGTGGGAGGGCTTCTGCTTATGCATGTGTTTGAATGTGCACATGAGTACACTATATATGTGGACACCAGAGGTCTATATCTGATGTTTTCCTCTATCTGATTCCGGATTTATTTTTAATTGAAGGGGTGGGGCACTGTGAACCCAGGTGTTGGAGAAGGTCAGAGCCATTGGATCCCTTAGGAACTGGGTGTCTCATTGCTGTGAAGAGACACCATGACCAAGGCAACTCTTATAAGGGACAACATTAATTGAGGCTGGTTTACAGGTTCAGAGATTCAGCCCATTATCATCATGGCAGAAAGCATGGCAGCTTCTAGGCAGGCATGGTGCTGGAAGAGCTGGGGGTTCTGCGTCTTGTTCCAAAGGCAAACGGGAGAAGACTGTTTTTCAGGCAACCAGGAAGAGGATCTCAAAGCCCATGCCCACAGTGACACACTTCCTTTGACAAGGCCACACCTCCTAATAGTGCCACTCCCTGGGCCAAGCATATTCAAACCACCACACTGGAGTTATAGGTGGCTGTGAACTGCCTAGCATGAGCACTGGGAACTGAATTAAGGTCCTTCAGAAGAGCAGTACCACTCTCGGCCATGGAGCCATCGATCCAGCCACACAACTTTAATCTTTAGAAACAGGGTCCCTCAGTGAATCTGTAGCTCCTCACTCCAGCTAAGGTGGCTGATGGTCCAATTTCAGAGATCCTCCTGTCTCTGCTTCCCCAGTGCTACGGACAGATGTATATGTTAGAGAGCCGAACTCAAGCCTTTATGCTTGTGTGGCAAGCACTTTACTGATTAAGCCATCTCCCCAGCCCTTCAGAAGCTCCTCATTAAGCACAAGACAGGGCACACAACTGAGGAAACCACACGAATTCATTCTGTCACGTTTTGGCTAGGAGCTCCTCCTGACAGCAGATGATACATTTACGAGTGGTTCTGTCTCCCAGCTACCTTGGTCCTGAGTTAATGGAAGTGCCCACATTTTGGCACATCTCCCTATCACTTCTAGAGGGGTTCAATTAACAGTGCTTGAATGAATATGGTTCTACAGTTTATGAGCTATAACTGACATTATCGTCTGAAGTTATAGAATTTTATCATACTTGACTTTCCATAATCATCCCCTTTAGTCTGATAAACCCAGGCAATAGACAGATTCAATTATTTGCTCACATTGTGTTTTTCTAATTAAGCCACATAATTCTTCAACTTAATCCTCTGTAGGATATGGCCGGGGGTGGGGGGAGATGGTATGCAACAGCTAAATGGTAGATCACTGGCTAGTGTGTGCATGGTCCTGGGTTCCAGCCCCAAACCCCAAAAATATAGGTAAGATGGACCTTAAGATTATTGGAGGGAGGTGGATTAGCCACATTAGACGTTAAAAAGTGGCCATGTAATTGAGCTAATTAAGGCATATCAAAGTATAAAGGCTGTGTGTGTGTTTGTGTGTGTATGTGTGTGTGTGTGTCTGTGTGTGTGTGTGTGTGTGTGTGTGTGTGTGTGTGTGTGTGTGTGTGTTTCATTTAGGAACCCAGAACATTAAGGCTAGTAATGAGGAATTTTATACTAGTACTACACATGCACACACACACACACACACACACACACACACACACAAGCATAAACTGCGGACATGATCCCTAGCAGAAGCCAAGGGGTAACCAAGACTTCCATCTTCAGAGTGAGGCACCCCAACCTCTCTGCTAGGGTGACATCAAACAACGATGAATGGGATGACAGTCAGTGATGTCCACATGTCCACAGAGGAAGCAGTGACCAGGCACTCCACCCTCAGAAGTAAGAGGGACCTTCTTGATCTTTGAGTCAGTGGAAGCCCTGTGAGGAATCTAACCTTCTACCCTCCCCTGGCAGTGCCAGGCTAGTCTCCACCTCTTTGCTGATAGAGTAAAGTCAGGGGAAACTAATAAAATAAAATGGTATCTCACCCAAGTCTATCATAAAAAGGTTTCAAGAAGGAACTGCAAACACCTAAGACAAACAAGTAGTAGAAATTCTCAGAAGAGGTATGGAAGACATAAAAAAGACATTAAAATTGCAGAAGTTTAAAAAAAAAGTTAAAAAAAAAAACAGACAGTAAATTGGTTGGCTCTATAGAGACAGGGAGACAGGTAAGAAAGAATAGGAGAGAAAGCAACAGGAAGTAGCTGATACAAAGAGTAGAGAGAATACAGACTGTGGGAAGGAGTGACGACCCACAGTGTGATAGTTTGTATACTCTTGGACCAGGGAGTGTCACCATCTGGAGGTGTGGCCTTTTTGGAATAGGTGTGGCCTGGTTGGAATAGGTGTGTCGCTGTGGGTGTGGGCTTAAGACCCTCACCCTAGTTGTCAGTTTTCCACTAGCAGCCTTTGGATGAAGATGTAGAACTCTCAGCTCTGTCTGCACCACGCCTGCCTGGTTACTGCCATGCTCCCACCTTGATGAGAATGGGCTGAACCTCTGAACCTGTAAGCCATCCCCAATTAAATGTTGTTTTTATAAGACTTGCCTTGGTCATGGTGTCTGTTCACAGCAGTAAAACCTTAACTAAGACACATAGAGACCCATGGGACTATGGCAGATGACTTAACACCCCTATACTCAAATCCTGAAGAAAAAGTGCAAAGCAAGCAGAGTTAGCATATACAACAACAGTACAAAGTTTCCAAAGTCCTAAAAGTGATTCAGATTCACTAGCAATTAAGAGCATGCAGCCAACCAACAGACTGAGCACAGGGTCCCCAATGAAGGAGTTAGGGGAAGGACTGAAGGAGCTGAAGGGGTTTGTAACCCCATAGGAAGAACAATATCAACCAACCAGAACCCCCCCCCCGGAGATCCCAGGAACTAAACCACCAACCAAAGAGCACACATGGAGGGACCCATGGCTCCAGCTGCATATGTAGCAGAGGATGGCCTTGTCAGGCACTAATGGGAAGAGAGGCCCTTAGTCCTGTGGAGGCTCGATACCCAAGCGTAGGGGAAGGCCAGAGCAGGAGGCAAGAGTGGGTGGGTTGGTGGAGGAGCACCCTCATAGAAGCAGAGGGTATAGGGGAAGGGATAGAGGGTTTATGGAGAGGAAACTGGGAAGGGGGAATAACACTTGAAATATAAATAAATAAAATAAACAATAAGAAAGAATTGGACAGTAAAATAATGTTTTATTCTTTCCTTGGCCAATTGGCAAAATTCATTAGGACCAATAGCTTCTAAGTTGATGAGAATATAAGAAGTGGAGACTCTTAAAGTCAGTAGCTCCTTCCACAATGACAAACTCACTATGAAGATTTGGGAAACCAACATTCTGACTACTGCCATCAAAGTTACAAATGTGCGCATTCGCTGACATTAAAATGCTACTTCCAGAAATAAATGTATCCCATGAAATAACCACATATGCTCAGAAATAAAGAGATAATGTATATTTCATAAAGGCTATTTCTGACAATAGGTGTGATAATGAAAAATTACACATAAAAATGTCTGTGCGATACAAATGGTTAGCGATGGATGGCCTATTTGCACTCCAAATGTGATTCAGTTGGGTAAGATATATATATATATATATATATATATATATATATATATATATATATATATATATGACTTATTTGCTTTGATATGAAAAATGCTTGCCGAGGTGTGCTACAGTCCAGCCCCAAATATAATATTATTAAGCAAAGAATGTGAGTATAATGTGCAGAAAGTGAGCATGAAGATTAGAAACTTTCAGCACGACACCTGACTCTGAGCAGTGTCTACTTAGAATTCTGCACAAATTGAAGAAAAGAAAAACAGAAAGTGTTATTATATTGGTTATTCTTTCCATCACTGTGATAAAAAATAATCAGAAAGTAGCAATTTAAGAAAGAAAGGACTTGCTGTGGTTCATGGTTTCCAAGGACAACAGTCCACCATGGAGCAGAAGGCATGACGGTAAGAGCAACTTCACTTGTGGTGATGGGAATGTGCAGACAAGTTTCTCCCATCTTAGCAGATCCGAAGGACATAATGTGATAGGAGAGAAGCAGGGGTAATACACCACCCTCTAAAACCCGCCCTCGGGGACCTACTTGCTGTTGTTAAAATGTATGCCCTCAATGCTCTAAGCCCTTCCAAGTTAGGGACCAAGTGTTCAAACACATTAGCCTAAAATGTGACATTTCATACTCAAACTCTGACAATCACCGTACAGAATGATCTGGACAAACAGATAGAGATGAAGAGAGGACTTAAATCTTCCTATGTCAAAAATCTGTCGATTATTGAATTTGATGAGTGGGGTGGTCAGGGACAAAAGTGAATGTTTATACATTTTTCTCCACTCTCTGTATCTTTGACCTTTGCTGTTATTTATGTGTGCTGATTATTAATTGTATAGCAAGACGATTATAAAGGAATAACTATTTGTCTTTTAAAAGAACACTAGAAAAGAACACTATGAAGTGTAATGATAGCTTACTCTGATTGTCTACAAGATCAGGTGCCAGATATTGAAGCCAATGCTTGTCCCATATTTTTCTATGTGAGAAAACTCTGAGAGAGAGTTACTATGTGTGCCATTTTAAGTACTTGAACCACAACACAGGTTTTCTCTAAAATCAGTATATTTAGTAGCTTTCATTTTACAGATAAAGTAGTTAAACCAAATCTCAGTACTTAGTAGTCGAGCTAGGTGATCAGCTGGGTTATCTGACCCCAGTGACCATGTTCCCATGCCCTATAGGACATAGTAAAGAGACTCACACTCACTGAGCAGTCTTGCTTTCCTTCCTACATTTATGCTTATCACAGAGCTAGCAAGATGGCTCGCTGTATAAAGTACATGCTACCAGGGTTAGGGTTCCCAGCATCCACATAAAAGCCATGTGTGGCAGCACTTGCCTGTAACTTCAGCCATTGGATGCAGAAACAAGTGGGTCCCGAGGATGCGCTGATCAGCCAGACTAGCCAAAACTCTGATCTCTAGGCGCAATGACTGCCCCTTGCTCAAAAACTAAGGGAGGGGCAACAGAAGACGGCATCTAAAGACAACCTCTGACCTCCACATCTGTACTCAGACACACTCACACATGCACAAAGTGAGCAGGGCGAGGGGGCATGGGATAGGGGGCTTTTCGAAGGGGAAATGTTTCAGAGGGGAAACACTTGAAACGTAAATAAATAAAATACCTAATAAAAGAAGAAAATATGAATCTAAAAATAAGCTAGAGGCATTTGTAAGCTTGTGCCTCTAAAATAACAGGGCAGTATGGATGTGTTATCTTTGATTACACTTTAAATATAGCATTTATACTAAGAATAATAGCTATTAGGCTAATTCTGTCAAAGCAAGCTAATTAATGTTAGTGTATAACGATACACTAATATTCCCTGGATTGATATAGATTATTCTAAATGGTAAACAATGATTAGCTACTGCAACATCTTAACCCCTTTTTAAAATAGCTCTAGATGAGCAAAATGAGAAGGAAAAAGTAAACATATATCTTCTTTGAATGTCATCAAGAGACAGCATTTTCTGTCTTCCCTGCAGGTCATTCCCTGAAGCATTTGTGATGTTATTGAGTATGCTTCTCTCTCCCTGAAATTAAAGGAAGCACCTGGCACTATATAGACCTCTTAGGCTTCTGTTTCTGCTTTTATTTTCTAAGCTGTGTGCCATGAATCAACACATCTGCCAGTCACAGCCCACACACCCACACACACACCTTAAAAAGGGTCTTAGAGAAGTTTGAGACAGAAACAGAAAACATGACCAAATTTTCCCACAGTAGGAGCCGCAAACCTCCTATGTGGCATCTGTCTGCACAAAGATATGTCAGCACCCTATCTTAATGGAAACTATACTATAATGAAACCTACCTAGCTCTCAAAAGAAATATACTACCCCTGGGAGAGAGGCAGGAATCCCATGAGGGTCATACATTATGCAAACAAGCACTTGTGAGAGTGAACTCACGCAAACACACACACACACACACACACACACACACACACACACACACACACACACATGCTGCTACTGTTTTTCTCATCACTGTGCCAGGTGCCCAAATATACCTCCACTGAGATGTGGATTCAGCTCAGCACCCACCACTCAGAATGTGTCACTCAAAGGGTGCCTAGTCTAGACTCAATAAGAGAAGAATCCCCAAGCCCTACTGTAACTAGACATGCCAAGGCTGGTTGATAGAGACCTCCTCTATCGGAGGTCTCTTTTCTAAGGAGAAGGGGAGAAGGGATGGATGAGGGGGGATGGGAGGTGAAAGGAAGAGACTAGGAAGAGAACAGTGAGGGGAAGCTGCAATCAGGATGTAAAGTAAATAAATAGCTTAACCAATTAAAATGAAAAGTTTTTTCTCCAGCTTCTAGGATGACCCCTTCCCAAACCTCCCACTTCACTTGAGGTCTTCATCCCTGTTTCTACTGACTCCCTTCTCTGTCCTGGGCATCTATCTACCATGCATCTAACATGATGCCAGGCACAACGTGGTTAAGGAGCATGGATTTTACCTACTCAGAAATCTGAAACCTTTCAATGGAAAAACCACAAGGCACCAGAGGATGATAAAAATGAGGCCTGGAGCCAACCGTAAGTCTGATCAGTTAAGATCTAAGGATAAGATTCATGAGGAATAGTGACTTTCAAAATGAGAGGATAGTTGTAGCCCAAACTACAAAAAAGCTATAAAAGGGGTCTTATTCATCTCCTTTTCTATGGGAACTGCCTTCTCACCCATAAGGCAGAATTCAGAGTGAAGAAAAGCAGGCCCCACCACTTGCCTGCAGTGGGGTGGCATGGGGGTGAGGGTGATTCCCTCCTCCCCTTCCTCCTCATCACCTGTGGCAGTCAGGAGAGCTGGCCATGGGGTCATGAGAGCAGCAGAGCTAGCTCTGTCCCTTGCCAGCTGCAACACTGGGACCCTGATCTGGGGCCCTGAGTCTTACCCCTACCCCGGGTATGTGGCTGAGCCGGCCCCCTGAGGGCGAGAGAGCAGGAGAACTGGTCCTGTAAACTTTCTGGTGTGAGATGATGGATGTAGGTGCAGGGGTGAGGGCTTCGCCCTCCTCCCCTGCCACCTGGAGAGTTGGTCCCGCAGGCCTGAGAGCAGGAGAGTCAGCCCTGCCTCCCCACCCCACCCCTAACCCCTCATCCCAGCCATCCCTAATGGTTACAGCACTAGGGAAAATGGGCCCTGCACCTCATCTGGGCAACACAATGGAACTGGCCCTGGTGGAAGGGGCACAAGTAAGCCAGCCCTGAGTGTGAGAGAGCAGGAGAGCAGTCCCAGTCCCTCACAGGCTGAAGCATTTGGAAAAGTGAGCTCGTCACTTTGACTGAGCAGCACAGTGGATCAGGCTCTGGAGGCATGGATGCCTGTGAGCTGTCCAGAGGGAGGGCATGACAGCTAGAAAGCTAACCTTGCCTCCTGCCAGCGTGGGATGACCTAGATGCAGCAGGGTTGGAGAGCTTGACCCGGTGCTGCTGGCTAACTAGTTCAGCTACTCCCGAGGCCCAGATCCAGAGCTCTGAATTAGCCCACCCAAAAATCTATATCATCTTCAAAAGGCTGTGGCTGTTGTCCAGCTATGCCAAAGCTACAGAATCTCCATGACAAAGGGAAGCAACTGGGTGACCCGGAGCAGTGCTGATGAGAACCCAATGTTGATGGTGTCACAGAAGCCAGAGATATTGGGCCAGACCAATGACTCACTGCATAAATATTTGCAAGTGAAGTTGTGTGGACAGAAGGATATATTGTGTGGTACACTATGACATACTACAGCTTCTACGATGAGATATTTTCTATGCTTTTTTTTTTGTCATTGTGGTTGTGCTAGTGGTGATGATAGTGGTGGTGGAGGGAGAGGGGTGTGTGTGCGTGCGTGTGTGCGTGCGTGTGTGTGTGTGTGTGTGTGTGTGTGTGTGTGTGTGTGTTATGGGGGAAGGTTGCAAGATCAAAGGACAGATTGATTGGACAGGGAGATGAACAGGACTGGGGTGCATGATGTGAAACTAGCAAAGAATCAATAAAAAATGTTTTTTTAAAAAAGAATGGAAATGAAGCTAATATTGAACCAATCTTAATTATATATCTGCCAAAATGAAGTAATTAAATATATGCCATATTTCTCCATGGCCAGCTTAGCTCTTTGGGTCAAGGCAAGCTACAGGATAGATGTTCTTGCTAAGGCTATGCTAGAGTAAGAGCTCTTTTCAAAGTTGTTTTATTTATACAACAAAGACAGAATGGAGGCAAGGATAAACCGCAGGACAAAACTCAATCCAGTTATTGTTTCCTCCCCCTCTCTGGGTGTTCTGCTAAAAGTAAATTCTCGAGAGAAGAGAACATCAGAGAGGAAACACAGAGCCACTCTGAGACAAGCAGGAGATGCTCCATTTTGCCTTCCTTCACCAGGAAGGTGTTAGGCAGCTGTGGTTATCCCTCGCATACGTTTCAGCCATCCTGTTTATGCAATGCAGAAGATGGTCAGATAATTGCATTATTGCACTACAAAACAGGCAGCTGAATGTGGAGCGGAACCCAGAAATGGAAACCTTGTCAGTTACTGTTAGAGAATCATCATACGAAACCAATTGTTCATTTTCTTTTCAGTCCATTAGCTACAAGGATGAAAGGAACGGCTCTCCCAACACAGAATATTCCAATTTCCAATTTCACTTAGCACTTCCCTACCCTACTTGGAAAGTAAAATACATTTATATTCTGGACTTAATTTGTTCCTTCCGACTAGGACTTTATTTTTGTCACAGACAACACTGAGTAATTGCTCTCTGGAATGAAGCCTCGAGGACACAGTACCTCTGACACAGATGGGGCTGGCCGGGCCTTCTGTTTGGTAGATGGTCTGGTGACTGGAACACAATGTCCAACAACCACTTAGGCTCCTGATTTCAGTTTTAGACAATTGTAAAATGTCTCAGCTCCAACTTGCCTTAATTAATAAAATCTATGTGTACATATTTAATGCACACTAATGTCCTACATAATGGCATGACAGTCAGGAACAGATTGAAAACAATAGCTGATGAATATTTAGATGAAGCTGAAGATTTCCTCACACCTAGTGAGGATGTAGCCACCATGATGTCATAGCACCATGCATAATTCACACCTCTGCAGTAGCACTGCTGTAAGCAAACCTACCTCATAACCAGCTGTATAAACACACAACGCATACAATTATGTGTGGTACATAGTATATAATAACAATAAGTGACTGTGCCCCCACTGTGCTTTTTATCATTTTTTTTCTCGAGGACTGACTAAGTTTTGTCTCTGTTCCTGTTATAAACACCACATAGTAGTTTGAATAAGGAATCCCACCCTCCTCCATAGGGGATGCTTAAAACGAATGTTCTTGTTAAAGGAATTGAGTCAATGGGGCAGGTTTGAGATTTTAAAAACTTCATACCATTCCCAATGTGCCCTCTTGCCCTCTCTACTTTGCAATTTTGGTTCAAGATGCAAGCCCTTAGCATCTACTCCAGTTGGCATGTCTACCCACTGCCACTTTTCCCCACCAACATGGTGATGAATATTTAACCCTCTGGAACTATAAGCCCAAGAAAACAATTTCTTCTACAAGCTGCCTTGGTCATGGTGTTTTATCACAGCAATGGGAAAGCAATTGTGACAGAATTTGATACCAGGAGTGGGGTATTACCATGACAGGCTTGACAGTGATGTTTCTTTGGAAGAATGTGGAAAATTTTGCAACTTTGGACTAGAAAAGCAGTTGAACATTGTAGGTAAAGCTTAATAGGCCAGGCTAGTATAAGCTTGGAAGATAGTAGAACTGAGAACTATACAGACTGTCAAGGCCCACCCAGTTCAAGAGGTTTCAGATAAAAACAACAGTAGCAACTGGACTAGATGCCGTTCCTGTGATACTCAAATAATGTGTTCCCTTTCCACCCATGTCCTGAGAACTTGCCTGAAGCTGAATTTTAAAGCAATGAACTAATTCTTTTAGTGGAGGAGATTCTAAAAAGCCTAATAATGAATCTGTCATATGGTTATTAATAATCAGTCTTATTCAGCTCTACAATGAAAAAGAGCAAGTAGGACAGAAAGAAATGCAAAATGTACAATTTGAAGAGGAAAAAAGGTACTGGGAACTCAAATGTTGCTGCCAAGGCTTATGCTGAAAGAGGTAAGGAGATTAAGGAAGAGGCAAACCTACCACATATCCATTTATATATAAACACAGCATATATATTTATGTCTAGTAATACTATTATCACATAACCAATTATATAAAATATAGCACATACATTTATGTGCAGAACATACTATTTGATAACAATAAGTGACTGTATGAGTCATGGTTCTCTAGAGGAATAGAACTGACAGAATGAATAGAGAGAGGGGGGATATATATACTAGAATATCTTACGGACTGTGGTCCAGCTAGTCCAACAATGGCTGTCTACCATAGTAAGGCTCAAAATCCAATAGTTGTTCAGTCCATAAGGCTGGATGTCTTATATTGTTTTCAGGATACACCAGAATCTCAAAGAAGTAGGCTCTAATGCCAGTGAAGAAATGGATTTGCCAGTGAGAGTGATAGCAAGTAGGCAAAGAACAAAAGCTTCTTTCTTCCATGTCCGTTATATAGGCTGCTATCAGGAGGTGGGACCCAAACTAAAGGCCAATCTTCTCACCTCAAAAGATCTGCATTAAAAGTTGGTCTTCCCATTCTATGCCCCAGTATAGGAGAATGCCAGGGCCAGGAAGCAGGAGTGGGTGGGTTGGAGAGCAGGGAGAGGGGGTAGGAGATAGGGGATTTTCAGAGAGGAAAATAGAAAAGTGGATAACATTTGAAAAGCCGGGTGTGGTGGCACATGCCTTTAATCCCAGCACTTGGGAGGCAGAGGCAGGTGCATTTCTGAGTTCGAAGCCAACCTGGTCTACAGAGTAAGTTCCAGGACAGCCATAGCTATACAGAGAAACCCTGTCTCAAAAAAAAAAAAAAAAGTTGGTCTTCCCACTTCAAATTATCCAGCCACTTGAGTTTCAGTTAATTCAAGATTTAATCAAGTTGACAACCAAGAACAACCATCCAAGTGACAATGGATGAGGGCAGGAGCTAACCCAGGTAATTTTCCAAATTGTGAAAGGAAAAGGCCTAAAGAACTTTCTGCTCCCACAAAAAGGATGAACAAACAGAAGCTCGTCCTAATGCAGTTCACGGAGGCCAGAGCACATCCCAGGTTTATAACCAAATTTGGCAATGTTCTACACACAGTGCTATCTTTAGAATCCTGAAGGATACATGAGTAAAGCATTCATAGAATCTTCTTCTGTAGTTTCAGAGAGCTGTTGGGACCAGGAAACATGTAACAGAGTTGCTTTGCATGAAAACCTTGCGAGTACATTTTGTGAAGGTGTGAAGTGATGCCTGGGTTGAATTGGAGACCCCATGATGTTAGAGATTACAGAGCTGTGAGACATCTGCCAAGGAGATCTGCACACAGAGAGTAGAGACACCCCAAGAGAGAGAAGGATGTTTGGGGCAGAAAAGCCAGAGAGAGAGAGACACACATCTAAGCCCTCTGACACCAGACATAAAGCTACAAGATTTGGAGTTTGCCCTAATGAGTTTTGTTCTCACTTTGTTACAGTATTTCCTCATTATGCCCCATTTCCCTCTTTTGAAATGGTAATGCATGCTCTATGCCATTATACATTGGAAATATACTATTTAATTTTCTTATCTTAAAGGGGATTGCTATGAAAAGACTCTTGATTTTCAGAAAAGACTGTGCTTTCAAACAGTGTTGAGAATTANTTTTTTTTTTTTTTTTTTTTTTTTTTTTTTTTTTTTTTTCAACTTTTATTAGATATTTTCTTCATTTACATTTCAAGTGTTATCCAGAAAGTTCCCTATATCCTCCCCCCTCCCGGCCCTGCTACCCTACCCACCCGCTCCCACCCCCTGGCCCCGGTGTTCCCCTGTATTGGGGCAAATAAAGTCTGCATAACCAAGGAGGCCACACCTTCTAATAGTGCCACTCCCTGGGCCATCATAGTCATGATGTTTTATCACAGCAGTAGAAGAGAAACTAACCATGGCTATTCCGCGCCAACCCCGACGAGCAGGAATTAGACACAGAACAACCAGGTTCCTTCTCGAGGCAGTTTACTCAGGATACTTGTGAAGTTACAGCTTGTGGAACAATGGCAAAATGGCTAAAATGGCTCCCAACCCCACCGGGAGTGGCCATATAAACTCTGTCCTGGCCTATAGCAGGTGCCACATGGCTCCTGCTCATATGCTGGGTAAAGTCGGGCATCAGATCATGCCACTGCTGACATAGCCTTATGCCATATTAGGAGCTGTCCACGCCAGTAAGGCTGAGGCTCTCCACACCAGTAAGGCTGAGGCTCTCCACACATGGCCAAAAGCAAGTTGGAGAAGAAAACATTTCTGCTTACAGGTTACAATCCCTCACCAAGGGAAGCCAGAGAAGGAGCATAAGCAAAAGCTAAAGCACATGCCATAGAGGAATGCTGATTTCTTGTTTACTCAGTTTTCTTATATAGATGAATACAATCTACCTATGATATACTACCCACAGTGGTCTGGGCTTCCCTACATTAATTCACAATTAATAAAATGCCTCCACAGACATGCCCACAAGCAATCTGATTAAGGCAATCCTCCAGTTGACACTCTTCAAGATAACTCTGGGCTGAGTTAACAGAAAAAGCTAACTAAGGGAAGGCCATTTAAAGAGAGAGAGAGAGAGAGAGAGAGAGAGAGACTGTAAACACTACATCATCACACTGTGCCAACAGTAGATCCGCCCATCTTGTGTTGACCACATGTCTTGATTGCTCTGAGAAACCACATCACGTTATTGACAGAGACCATTTACACTCACACGAATACACTCTGGGATATTCACACAGTGATGAAATTTCCTAACAAAGCATTTCTCAAAAGTAACCATTTAGCAACCAGTGATTAATTATACATTTAGTTTTTAAGATAATCCTTCAAACATGATCCATATTCATTCCCACTTTCCAGAAAACTAAACAGAAGCTTGGAAAGTGTTAGTAAAGCTACCGTGGTCACTGAGTTAGCAACCAAAACAAAACAGAGAAGAATTTGAACTAGTGTTTGCCTGATTTTGAAGTCCGTGTTCTATGTACCATGCTCTGGGAGAGAGTTGGGAGGGGAGGGAAGATGTGTTTACAGGAATGGAGGGTAAGCATGCACAGACGTGCACGTGCACGAGGAGGCCAGTCATTAATATTGGGCATCTTCCTCAATCACACTCTTCAGATCTCACTAAAGCAGGAGCTCATCACGTACACTCAGCTGACTGCACAGTGGGTTCCAAGGACCCTCCTGTCTCCGTGACATGCAGTTTTTCTATAGTGCTGGGGATAGGACTCAGGTCCTTGTGCTTAGGTAGAAAACTCTTTATCAACTGGGCCGTGTCCTCAGCACTGGGAGAGTGTTGATTTAAGGACAGTCAAACCTAAGGAAAAACTGCAGTGAAGAACAAAAGCAATAAAAGATGTGCCCTGTTATTAATCTGCCTCTCTGTTTATGTTCAGTTACTTTGATATTCTTTTTCCATGGGACCGATCAATAACCTACAAACTGAATCTCAAGTTGTCACCTACGGCCCAGTAAAACACTTCGGCTGAGCAGTTCTGCTGTCCATGTCTTACTGGAAGAAGTCTCCTCATTCTCAGGACGAGAGGACAATATGCAGGCTGGACTACACATAGTTGAATGGTACTGATCAAGCCAACGGGGTAGTAGAATTTCTCAAGGAAGCTGCAGTTCTCAGAACCAAGGAGGGATCTAAAACTGTTTGCATTGCCCCCCTCCCCCCATGCTTTGATCCTGTGTGTTAGCACATTCCATTCCCGTTGCCAATAACAGAAGTGAGTATGGCAATGTGAGCCAGAAAATGAGAGGAGGGGAGAAAGGGCTCATAGACTTCACAATTCCAAATGTACAGCTTGGGTCAATCTATGAACCTGACGGTGTCACTAAAACATTCAGTAATGGTCACCCATGAAAATATACATACAAGTAACACTAGACAGACCAAGCAAGTTATATGTAGCAACATATATGTATGTGTGTATATGTGTGTGTGTGTGTGTGTGTGTGTGTGTGTGTGTGTATGCCGTATGTGCATAGAATAAATTTTAACCGTGAACTTGAAAGAGAGCAAGGAGGGGTGAGTGGGAAGGTTGGAGGAATGAAAAGGAGAGAGGAAAATTGTTATTATATAATAATCCCCCAAAAAGTTAAAGGGAAAAACAGACATTTGGGTCTTTCACTACTGGGCCTACTTTCTCTCTGTGGATATCTGTGTAAGATGCAGACTCAGGCTGCTGCCCTTAAATCACAGGAGAAAGCACGCTTCTATCTCAAGAGCTCTCTACTCGGCTCCATTCAGGGAATGACACCCCACCACCACCCTTGAATCCTTTACTGTAAGCAGATCATAGTCCATTATCCAAACTCTGGTCAAAAGCTGGAGTTAAGCAATAGAATCAGCCCCACCCAGGGTATGAACTGAGCCAGGGGTGGCACTAACAAAACTAACCCACAAAGCCAGAGGTGATGACATAAACCTGCCATCTGGAGGCCGAGACAGGAAGTATGCTGGCTAGCCGTTGTCAACTTCATGCACACTAATGTCACTGGGGAAGAAGGGACTTCAGTTTGAGAAACGGACCCCATCCCATTCACCTGTGGGATATTTTCTTGGTTCCTGGTTGATGTGGGGGGTCTCAGCCCATGGTGGAAAATGCTACTCCCACCCACAACGCCTCCATGGGCAGGTGGTCCCTGGTTTCAAAAGAATGCAAGCTGAGCAAGCCAGTCGGCAGCCTGTCTCTATGGCTTCAGCATCACTTCCGGACTCTAGGTTCTTGCCACGGGCTCCTGCCCAGGGTTCCCTAGATAACAGACTAATGGGGGGAAGCCTCAGCCACATAAACCCTTTCCTCCCCGAGTTGCCTTTGGTCATGCAAGTTACTGCAGCAACCATATGAAAGTTAGAACCAATTGCCATGAGTTCTCCAAGAAACAAGGATGAGGTTACTGGATGAAGAAGGCAGGGAGCTGGGTCAACTACAACTGGATGGTATAAGGAGAGGGAAGACCAACCAAATAGATGTATTTCCAACATGGGAAAGGCCTCTATCTAGGCTAGAAATCTGCAGGAGTAATAGGGTTGGGCTTTTTTTTTTCTCCCTGTTTCCAGGCAGTAGCTC